>PVKU01003774.1:96914-167615 GCA_004027475.1 Anoura caudifer
GATAAAAAGATAGCCAACCTATCAGATGCACAATTCAAAGCACTGGTAATCAGGATGCTCACAGAATTGGTTGAATTTGGTTGAAAATTAGATGAAAAAACGAAGGCTATGCTAAGTGAAACCAAGGAAAATGTACAGGGAATCAATAGTGATGGGAAGGAAACTGGGACTCAAATCAATGAAATGGACCAGAAGGAAGAAAGAAACATCCAACCAGAAAAGAATGAAGAAACAAGAATTCAAAAAAATGAGAAGAGGCTTAGGAATCTCCAGGACATCTTTAAAAATTCCAACATCCAAATTATAGGGGTACCAGAAGGAGAAGAGAAAGAGCAACAAGTGGAAAACTTATTTGAACAAATAATAAAGGAGAACTTCCCCAATCTGGTAAAGGAAATAGATTTCCAGGGAGTCCAGAAAGCTCAGAGAGTCCCAAAGAAGTTGGACCCAAGAAGGAACACACCAAGGCACATCATAATTACATTAGCCAAGATTAATATGAAGGAGAGAATCTTAGAAGCAGCAAGAGATAAGGAGACAGTTACCTACCAAGGAGTTCCCATCAGACTGTCAGCTGGTTTCTCAAAAGAGACCTTGCAGGCAAGAAGGGGCTGGAAAGAAATATTCCAAGTCATGGAAGGCAAAGACCTACATCCAAGATTGCTCTATCCAGCAAAGCTGTCATTTAGAATGGAAGGGCAGATAAAGTGCTTCTCAGATGGGGCCAAGTTAAAGGAGTTCATCATCACCAAGTCTTTATTATATGAAATGTTAAAGGGATTTATCTAAGAAAAAGAAGATAAAAAACATGTACAGTAAACTGATAGCAAACTCACAATTATTAACAACTACACCTAAACCAAAACAAACTAAGCAAACAAGTAGAACAGGAACAGAACCACGGAAATGGAGATCACATGGAGGGTTAGCAACAGGGGAGTGGGAGGAGGAGAGGGGGGGAAAGGTAAAAAGAATAAGTAGCATAGATGGTAGGTAGAAAATAGGCGGAGGAAGTTAAGAATAGTAATGGAAACGTAGAAGCTAAAAAGCTTGTAAGTATGACACATGGACATGAACTAAAGGGGGGAATGTGGGTGGGAGAGGGTGTGCAGGGTGGAGGGGAGTGAAGGGGGGAAATGGGACAACTGTTATAGCATAATCAATAAACTATATTAAAAAATAAAAATGTATACTTCTTTATACATTTATTGTTGTAATCAATTTTTATTAAGTCTTAACTATGAGATTAATTACATTGTATGCATAGTATGATATCAGATGGTGAAATATTATATAGAGAAGAGTGTTAGGTAGAAATATAATGGTTCACTCTTGAGTGCTTCAACCAGAATATTAAATTTAGCAAAGTAGGCCCATCTTTATTACTATTTAAAATTTCTTCTTTTGCCAGCCAGAAGAAAGCTGGCAAAGAGTGTTATGTAGAAATATAATGGTTCACTCTTGAGTGCTTCAACCAGAATTTTAAATTCAGCAAAGAAGGCCCATCTTTATTACTATTTAAAATTTCTTCCTTTGCCAGCCAGAAGAAAGCTAGAGGAAGCCAGTTGAAAATGAATCAATGTAAACGCCATGCATTTTACAAAGTTGATTTATTTCTCCTTTTTCTTTGCTATAATAAATCCTAGGAGGTACTGCAGTGTCTTATGGTACTACGTGACCCAAATTATTAGACTTCCTGTAGTTATAATTAGTATACTGAGAAAAAGAATTGGAATATTTCCTCTTTTAGAACATATGTATAAAATAAAATATGAATGTAATTCACAAATCTGCAAGTATTTGCAAATCTTGTAAGTTCATAGCAATATGGGTAACATAAAGAAGTATAAACAAAGACACTATACTCTCCACCATGCACTGTTATTTATCTTGTTCTTTGTGTTCACAGTATTCTAGTCATATGTCTGTAATACTACACATCTACTATGCTTTATTCATCTGTTGACAAGCCATCTTCCACTTAACCTGGGAGAACTTTGTAGATATAGTGAATTATATTCTTGGTCTCACTGCTCTTGACTACCAGCTCAGTACAGAATAAATATCAACATATTTATTTTGAATGAATAAACAAACAAGAATTGTTCTAGTTTTTAGATATCACACTAAGATACAGTCTCTTTTCTAATGCAATAGAGCAAATATTGATCTGATTAGAATCCAGGTATCAAATTATGAGGACTATGTTCAGTTAAAAATCAGTTTCCTCTTTTTTTTTCCAACATGAAGAGCCATAGAATGAAAAAACAAAACACTGGAAAAACTTTTATTTTTGGATTTGTACTATTAAAAAAATTTCAAGAAATTAAAATTCCAGTAAATCATACTTATGTAACCAATCTTGCAAACTACTTGAATAATTTAAGTAAGAGAATAATAAATGGGAAGATTTAAACTGAGTTTGTTAATATTTATTGAAAATGTAAGTTGTGTCTAAAAGGCAAGTGAGAACATAGACACATAGCCCTGGCTAGTGTGGCTCAGTGGATTGAGTGTGGGCCTGTGAACCAAAGGGTTACCAGTTTAATTCCCTGTTGGGGAACATGACTAGATTGCCAATCAGGTCCCCAGTTGGGGACGTATAAGAGGCAACCAATTGATTGATATTTCTCTCCCACATCGATGTTTCTCTCCCACTCTTTCTCCCTCCCTTCTCCTCTCTCTGAATATAGATAAGTAAAATCTTTTTTTATTTTTATTTTTTATTTTTTTTAATTTATTTTAATTGTTGTTCTTGTACAGTTTTCTGTCTTTTGCTCCCATTCCACCCGAGTTACCAGAGGGTAGAGGGGAGATAAATAAAATCTTAAAAAAATAAAAAATATAGATCCATGGGCATGGGAAAGAAGGGGAATGTTTTGGGGATAGCGAGTACAATATTTAGGAGTGGAGTGAGCATGTAGGTAATCATTGAATAATGAAGTCAGAAAGGTTGGTTGCATCATTTTTAATGTTATTGTCATATTGTAGAATATGACAAAACTGTTTAAAAATTTGAGCAGGACAGTGATACATATAAAGCTGAATTTGATAATATTATTCTAAAGAATGTATAGAATTTATATAGAGTACAAGGAATTGCAAGTAGAGAGATATTTTATTTAAACCATAAAATAGTTCTAAGTTGATTTAGAATTATGGATATTACAAAAATAATGAAGAAATAGTAGATACAAGACCAAGAAAAATTGACTAGGCATGGTCAATGGGGTAAAAAAAAAAAAAGAAATGTATTATCCACTTACCTATATTGAAACAATTAGGTAAAGCATAAAATATTATTTTATGATTTAATACATAGTTAAACCAAGCTGTATATTTTGGTATGATTTGGTACCTTAGTCACTACTGTGTATTATCTATCAGAGAATTCATTCATTTCTATTTTCACTTGAGAGCTTTTCAATAAAATGTATTTTTCAAAATTGTATCATTTTCCCTGGCTGGTGTAGCTCAGTGGATTGAGCGTGGGCTGCGAACCAAAGGGGTCACCAGTTTGATGCCCACTCAGGGCACATGCCTGGGTTGTGGGGCCAGGTCCCCAGTAGAGGGAGTGCCAGAGGCAGCCACACATTGATAATTCTCTCCCTCTCATTCTCCTTCTCTTCCCTCTCTCTAAAAATGAATAATTAAAATATTTTTAAAAATAAAAATATTATTTAAAGTGTCCAGATATGCCCTGAACTTTGTAAAAAAACTCCAGTCATTGTAGTCATCTATCACAGTTTTTCTTACACAGTTGCTATAAAGAAGAATACTCTTTGGAAAAAGGAAAGCCTTGACAATCTCCTGACCACTAGGTTTGCTCAACCAGGGAAATTAATTCAAGTCATCCCCTATTTTGCAGCTTACTTTTGAAGTAATTCTTTAAAGAGTTCTTCCCTTTTTGAGCTCTGCATATTATTTCATGTCCTGCCGGCTTATGTTCTGGGCAGAGCGCACTTTGCATTTTACTGCCTGCTTCCACTAGAATTTCTATGGTATTATGACAAATTTGTCTTTTAACAATTTTGAGTTTATTCTGGTATATGGTGTAAGATGATGGTTTAGTTTTATTTGGCATTTATCAGTCTAGTTCTCCCATCACCATTTATTGAGGAGACTGTTTTTACTACATTGTATGTTCTTGCCTCCTTAGTCAAATATTAATTGGGTAATATTAATTATAATATTAATAAATACTAATATTATAAATATTCATTATATCTATAATGAAGATATGAGTTTATTTTTGGACTCTCTACTATGTTCCATTGATCTATGTGTCTGATATTATGCCAGTACTAGACTATTTTGATTACATTGGCCTTGTAGTGTAGTTTGTTATCAGGTATTGTTATCCCTCCACCTTTGTTCTTCTTTCTCAAGATTGTTGAGGCTATTTGTGGTCTTTTTGGTTCTATACAAATATTTGGAATACTTATTCTAGTTCTGTGAAATATACCATTGGTATGTTGATAGGAATTGCATCAGACAAGGGTTTAATCTCCAAAATACACAAAGAGCTTATATGACTCAACACCAGGAAGACAAACAATCCAATTAAAAAATGGGAAAAGGACCTGAATAGACACTTCCCCAAGGAGGACATACAGAGGGCCTATAAGCTTATGAAAAAATGCTCAACATCACTAGCCATCAGAGAGATGCACACTAAAACCACAATGAGTTATCAGCTCACACCTGTGAAAATAGCCATTAATAAATCAACAAACAAGAAATACTGGCAAGGATGCAGAGAAAAGAGTACCCTACTGCACTCTTTGTGGGAATGCAGACTGTTACAGCATCTGTGAAAACAGTATGGAATTTCCTAAAAAATCCAAAAATGGAACTACCTTTTGATCCACTGATTCCACTACTGGGAATATACCCAAAGAATCCCAAAACACCCATTCAAAAGAATTTATACACCACCATGTTCATAACAGGGCTATTTACAATAGCCAAGATTTGGAAAGAGCCTAAGTGCCCATCAGTAGATGAGTTGGAAAAAAATGTGTTACATCTACACAGTGGAATACAGTATAGAAAGTATCTACACAATAGAAAGAAAGAAGAAATTCCTACCTTTTACAACAGCATGGATGGAACTGGAGACTATTGTGCTAAGTGAAATAAGCCAGTCGGTGAAAGACAAATACCATATGATCTCACACAAGAGGAATCTAATGAACAAAATAAATTAATAAGCAAAATAGAACCAGAGGCAGAGAATTGTGGAACAGACTGACAGCTATAAAATTTGGAGGAGGAAGGGAATGATGGAAAGAAGGAAATGATTAGTCAAACAACATATATGAAAGACCCATGGACATGGGGACTGACTGTGGAAGAGGGGGTAGGCTGGGTGGAAAAATTGGGACAATCATAATAGCATAAAGAATAAAATATATTTTAAAAAATAAAACATAAAAGTAGCTATTTAACACTAAAGTTTATCCAAAGATGGTGTGTGCCTTGTAGTGTACTTCACACATAAATTAAAAAAAAAAAAAAGATAAAACCACTGGAAAATCATTGTGTAAAAGAATCTTTTCCTTCACCCTGCCTAACTTGTGGACCAGAAAGTTACCATTTATTTCATTTGGACCCATCACAGCAGCAACACGTCCTCTCTCATTTTTATCCCCCACTGTATTTTGTATACAGTATCCCATGAAAAAAGAAACAGATCTCTGTACGAACATGTAATGTCCGATGAGACCTGGTCGTGGGAGCTCCAGAGTGGAAGGGGTGAATACTGAGGCAGTGTGAGCTCTCCTCTGCTGCCTGCACTGATTTTTCTTGTCTAAGGACATCATAATGCTAACAAAATTGCTTCAGTAATTATAGCTGAACTCTCAATACAAATTTGTGTAAGCGTTATGTATGAGTTAAGAAATTTTATGTAAAAGAATCTTCCCATATTGCCGAATGAATGCATTTTTGGCATCTCAACAAAAGAAAATCCCACTCTGAACCCATTGAGATCTTCTGGGTTTGCTTCCTTTTCTATGGCCCACCCTGAGCCACAACATGACCTAACCTGTGCTCGAAAAACCGTCTCTGGGTGTCATAGCATTTGTACTTATTTTTGTGACTTCTCACTTTCTGACTAATTTAGCAGTTTGCACTGGATGTACAGAGTTTAGAGTAAACACATCTCTAGGACTTTAGCTGTTTTTGTTGCAGTTTTCCTATTGGACAGATCTTTACAATGCTTATGGAGGTTCTTCTTCTTTCATTAGCTCTTTTGCATTATGCCATTTGCTTGCAATTCAAAAGTGATATTTTTCTAACCTCCACCATGTTTTACTTCTTTCTGTGATAGTTGTACATTTTTCAGCAACATATCCCTTTTTCTCATGGTACAATAACAACCACTTAGATGACCAGTATTTGAAATTTTTTACCCAGAGTGCAGACGTAATTAACCCTGATTATCCCTGTTCCACGCTTTCTTTTCTAGATGATAAATTCTTTGAGAGCAGGGTGTGAATTCCGCTTTGTATCCCTGGCATCTAATGCAATGCCTAGAAAGTAAAAAATTTCTGTAAATGTTTTTTGACTTGGTTAATAAATATATCACCAGTAAGTATCCTTTCCATGTTATAAGCTTCATAATCCCCTATCTAGAAGAGAGTAGTTGATTTTTTCTACTTATCAGATTCCATGATATTGTGCATATCTTAATCATATATATGTGTGTATATATATGTATATGTTATTCAGTTTAATGCAAGGTCATGATATATAGATTCAAAAGGTTTTGTCTTTCTGAGTGTGCTGGAAAATCCTATCATAAGAGATTTTTTTCAAAAGTCATAATCCTACTAATGTTTACAAAAACATAAATACATTAAATTTACAGCTAGAGTATGATGTTTTTAATGTGAATGAACTCTGAGATAGCCACAGGTGACCATTTTGGTATTTACAGTCTATGGTATTTCCAGAGAGAAAAGTGTTTGTTTACTGACTGCCTGAGAGTTTGGTTTCTTCAGGCCAGGTAAACATCGTCTGTGCTTCAGCAGAAGTACCCATGGTCCACAGTGCTTGGGCACCTGCTTTTAGATGATCATTGATTATAGTTTTAGCATTTTCAAGGTCAAGGAAAAGTCTGGCTAGAATTATATAGCAGGTAGCAAACTACATCCTTAGTAGAGAGGTCTCTGAAAGTGTTTTCTGGCTCTGGCAGTGATGTACTGTATGCGGCAGGCTTACCATGTCTCTTTAACAGGTCATCTATTTTCTTTCATGCTCAGCTGAATAGAGCTAAGATCCGTTTGTAAATCACATTGCCGTATTAGCCATCTCCGCAACTCAAGACTAGATTGATAATTGTTTGCTATTTTTGCAAAAGCCTTTCAGTTATACAACTGGGGAGAGAAGGAGAAGTAGGATGTATTTATTTCCTCTGAAATGTTGATTTATAAAGTAAAATTAATTAAATCCTATATGTGAAAATCCTCACTCTGGAGAAAAAGATCTATTTTATATTTGAAGTAGTGTGTAAAAAATAGAAAACAATAAGGATTTCATAGTGAAAAATTAACTCCTGAAGAATAATCAGCTTTGCTATTTTAATCCAAGTGATAAGATGATACAAAACTATTTGGGACACATGAAATGAGGAAAGAAAATATTAAAAGAATAGCGTTTGGCATTGTTGTTACTACAGGTTTACCTTGTTTTATTGT
Source organism: Anoura caudifer (assembly GCA_004027475.1). Lineage (NCBI taxonomy): Eukaryota > Metazoa > Chordata > Mammalia > Chiroptera > Phyllostomidae > Anoura > Anoura caudifer. The sequence continues at coordinate 104,618 of PVKU01003774.1, forward strand.
CCTTAGCTTTGTTGTACTTCACAGATATTGCAATTTTTACAAATTGAAGGTTTGTGGAAATCTGGTGTTGAGCAAGTCTCCTGATGCCGTTTTTTTCAACAGCATTTGCTCACTTCATGCCTCTGTGGTACATTTTGCTCCATCTAGAGATATTTCAAAAATTTTTCCTTATTATCATATTTGTTATGGTGCTATGAGATCAGTGATCTTTTATGTTATCATTGCAATTGTTTGGGGTACCACAGACCATTCCCATGTAAGATGTCAAACTTAATTAATAAATGTCACATGTGTTCTGACTGCTGCACTGAACAACCATTCCTCCATCTTTCTCCTTCTCTTCCAGCCTCCCTACTTCCTGAGACACAGCAATTTAAATTTAGGCCAATTAATGACCCTGCAATGAATTCTAAGTGTTCAAGTGAAAGGAAGAGTCACATGTCTCTCACTTTAAATCAAAAGCTGCAAATGATTAAGCTCAGAGTGGAAGACATGTTGAAAGATAGGCCTCTTGTGCCAGTTAGCCAAGCTGTGAATTCAAAGACAAAATTTTGAAAGAAATTAAAAGTGTTATTCCAATGAACAAATGAAAGATAAAAAGGTAAAACAGGCTTAACACTGATATAAAGTTATAGTGGTCTGAATATAAGATCATTGCAGCCACATTCCCTTAAACCCAAACCTAATCCAAAGCAAGGCTCTAATTCCCTTCAGTGCTGTGAAGGATGGGAGAGGTGAAGAAGCTGCAAAAGAAAAATTTGAAGCTAGCAGAGGTTAGTTCATGAATTTCAGGGAAAGAAGTTGCCTCTGTAACATACAAGTGCAAAGTGAAGCAGCAGATGCTGATATAGAAGCTGTAGCAAGTTATCCAGAAGATGTAGCTAAGATAATAAATGAACATGGCTACAGATTTTCAATGTAGTTGAAACAGCATTATATTGAAAGAAGAAGTCAGGTAGGACTTTCATAGCTAGAGAAGAGAAATTAATGACTAGTTTAAAAGCTTCAAGAACAAGCTGATTCCTTTTAGAGGTTAATGCAGCTGGTGGCTTTAAACTGAAGCCACGGTAAGCTCACTTACCATAACAAAAATCATAGAGCCTTTCAGCATATTGTTTTGTAAGTCTACTCAGATTGTTCTCTGTAGATGGAACAACACAGTCTGGATGAAAGAATATCTGTTTGCAACACGGTTTACTGAATATTTTTAAATTAAATTTATTAGGGTGACCTTGGTTAATAAGGTCATAGAGGTTTTCAAGTGTACAATTATATGATACATCACCTGTATATTACACTGTGTGTGCACCACCCAAAGTCATATCTCCTTCCACCATCAAATACTGGACCCTGTTTACCCTTTACAACTCCCACCCCACCGCCCTCTGGTAACCACCATACTGTTTTCTCTGTGTCTACAAGTTTCTCTCTGTTAATTTTTTTATGTGTTTATTGGTTGCCTTCAGTTTTATATTTCACACACAAGTGAAATCATATGAATTATTTTTTGAAGATAATTTCAATGCATTTGCCCATTTCATGATGGGTGATTTATGAGCACACTTGCCCACACTGTGCTGGGTATTCAGTAGTTTTTGACCAGAAACAGCATGACCCTCATGCACCACCCTCTTTATTCACTCAGTCTTGCCCTAAGTGACTTTTTTTTTTTGTTTCTTCAGGTGAACAAAACTCCTCAAATGGAAATGCTTTGCCAATGTAGAAGAGGTGAAACAAACAAAAGTACTCAAAAGCATCAAACTTGACAAAAGTTCAAAAACTATCTTGAGCAGTGCAAAAATGTTTTGATAGGTGTATTGCATCATGTGGAGAGGATTTTGAAGGTGACTGAAGTTTAACATGTAGGAACAATTATGCATTTTTTTTGTAAATAAACTCTGGGTTTTTTTTGGATCCCCTCCTATGGGCCACAACTTCATTATCTAATCATCTACTGAAGGACAGGTCAGTTGTTTCTATGATTTGGCCACTGTGAATAATGTTGCAATGAACATAGAAGTGCATATATCTTTGCAAATAAATGTTTTCAAATTTTTCAGGTAGATACCCAGAGGGAGGTTTGCTGGGTCAGGGTTCACTCTCACCACTCTTATCCAATATAGTTCTGGAAGCCCTAGCCAGAGCAATTAGGCAAGAGAAAGAAATAATAAGCATCCAAACTGGGAATGAAGAATTAAAATTTTCACTTTTTTTGCAGATGACATAATTCTTTACATAGAAATTCCTAATGAATCCACAAAAATAAAACTATTAGAAACAATAAACAAATACAGTTTCAGGATACAAAATCAAAGTAAAAAACCCACTGATTTCCTATACGCTAACAATAAAATTTCAGAAAAAAATGAAAAAAAAGTTTCTTTTACAATTGCAACAAAAAGAATAAAATACCTAGCAATAAACTTAACAAAGGGTGTGAAGGACTTATATACTGAAAATTACAAAGCATTAATAAAAGAGATTGAAAAAGACACAAAATGGAAAAATCTTCCATATTCATGTATTGAAAGAATCAACATAGTTAAAGTGACCATATTTTCCAAAGCAATATACAGGTTTAATGCATCGAGATTCTCAATGATGTCATTGATATCCCTATGACATTTTTTAGAGAATTAGGACAAAAAAATTATCAGATTTATATGGAACCACAAAAGACCCCAAATAGCAAAAGCAATCCTGAGAAAAAAGAATTAAGCTGGAGGCATCACATTCCCAGACTTCAAATTATACTATAAAGTGATAATAATCAAAACAGCATGGTATTGGCAGAAAAGCAAATGGAGCAGAATTGAGAGTCCAGAAATAAACCCACAAGTGTATGGGAAAATAAGTTTTGATAAAGGGGCCTAAACCTTACAATGGAGAAAAGATAGCCTCTTCAATAAATGGTGCTGGGAAAATTGGAAAGCCACATGTAAAAGAATTAATCTAGACTACTGGTTGTCCCCATATAGAAAGACTAACTCTATTTAAATCAAAGAACTGAATATAAGACCTGAAACAATAAATTACACACGAGAAAACACAGGCACTAAAATTATAGACTGTAGTCTCAGAGATTTTATGGGTTTACTGAATATTTTAAGCCCCCTGTTGAGACCTATAGCTAGAAAAAAGATTCATTTTAAAATACTGCTCCACATTGACAAGACACCTAGTCACCCAATAGTCAGAGTGGAGATGGAGACATACAATGAGATTTATATTGTTTTTATGCCTATTAACACAACATCCATGCTGCAGCCCATGTTGCAAGGAGTAATTTCAAGTCTTATTATTTGATAAATACATTCAATAAGGCTACAGTTGCTACAGATAGTAATTCCTCTGATGAATCAGGCAAAATATGTTGAAAACTTTATGGAAAGGATTTATAATTCTAGATTCCATTAAGAACATTTGTGATTTATCAAAAAGGGTCAAAATATTAAATTCATCAGGAGTTTGGAAGAAGTTGATTCCCAATTTCATGGGTGACTTAGGGGGATTTAAGACTTCAGTGGAGGAAGTAACTGCAGATGTGGTTGAAACAACAAGAGAAGTCGAATTAGAAGTGGAGCCTGAAGAGGTGACTGAATTGCTGCAGTCTCATGATAAAACTTTTACAACAAAGAGTTACTTCTTATGGACGAACCAAAAAAAAAAAAAAATGGTTTCTTGAGATGAAATCTACTCCCAGTGAAGATGCTGTGAAGGTGGTTGAAATAACAACAAAAAATTTAAAATATTACGTAAACTTAGTTGATAAAGCATCCTAAGACTTTGACAAAATTGACTTCAATTTTGAAAGAAAGTCCTACTGTGAGCAAAATGCTATCAAGTAGCATACATTGGCACAGAGATGTTATCTGTAAGGGGAAAAGTCGACCAATGCTGTAAACTTCATTGCTGCCTTATTTAAAGAAATTTTCACAGCCACTCCAAACTTCAGCAACCACCACCCTGATAAGTCAGCAACCATCAACACTGAGGCAAGACCCTCTGTAACCTAATGCAGGTCCAGCAGCTTGTCGCAATAAAAACCCAACTTGTGTGACAAGTTCTTTAGGAAAGGAAAGGGTTTATTTCAGATGCCAGCAATCTGAAAAGATGGGCATTGGTGTCCTAAAGCCCATCTAACATCTCAGTGCAGACAGAGGTTTTTATAAGGAGGGGAAGGGAAAGCAGAGCAAAGAGATGAGGGAGGGGATTGAAAAATTCTCTACATGAAGAGCAACACAGTCCATTCTGATAAGGTCCTTGAAATTGGTCAAGCGATGATCTGATGTGATTCAACCTGGTTTTATTTCATCCTGGTTTTACGGTTGAAGGTCAGCAAATCTCCCAGAGCTGGGATGACTGAAGTTCAGAGTCTGTATCTTCTAAAGTTAGTTCCCAGGATTCTTATAGAAATATGCTGTTTATCTACAAGCTACATTATTAGTCCAAGTCAGCACTTACAGAAACAATGTTAAAAAAACAGCAGGGTTGGTTACAATTCACCACTGTTAACACTTCCATCAGCAAAAGGAATGCAACTTGCGGAAGGCTCAGATGATAGCATTTTTTAGCAAAAAAGTATTTTTAATTAAGGTTTGTACATTGCTTTGTTTAGACATAATGCTATTGCTCAGTTAGTAGACTAAAATTTAGTATAAACATAACATATGCATTGGGATATGTACCTCACTTTATTGTGACATCCACTTTATTATAGTGCTCTGGAACCAAACTTGTAATGTCTCCAAGGTACACCTGTGTTATTGCTATTACTATTAAATTTCCTAATTTAAATACTGGTGCACATCAATTAACAACAGGGCTACATTTTCAGAAATATGTTGCTAGGTGATTTCACTGTGTGAACATCATAGTATGCACTTACAAATGCGCATAGTGTAGCCTACTATATGTCTAGTCTATATGATATAGCCTATGGTTCCTAGATCACAAACCTATACAGCATTTTACTGCAGTGAACACTGTAGGCAGCTGTAACGTAATTGTAAATACTTGTGTACCTAAATATATCTAAATATAAAAAGTAGAGTAAAGATACGTAAACTAGTAGCAGCCTTTTATTACCATTACCAAGTATTATGCGCTGTACATAACTGTATGTGCAGTGCTTCTGCACAGCTCACAGGCCAGTAGGTTTGTTTACAACAGCATCACAATATTACTGCAGGCAATGATGTCACCAGGTGATAGAAGTTTTTTGGCTCCTTCATAATCTTACGGACCCACTGCGGTACATGTGATCCATCATTGACCAAAATGTCATTGCACAGCACAGGACAATAAAGTGTTTATGTATAAAGTGTAACCTGTAAACAGAATGAAAGTTACCATCTGTGCAACTTCCAGTGAATCTATAATTTTTCAGAATGCAAATTTTTAAAAAGTAACATTTGTGGATATCAAAAGTCAAAATATAACAGTGATTATATCATGGATTCTTCTGTTCATTAAAGTTCTGAGAAATTTCTTAGTTTGTACTTCTTATGTAGAGTAAAACTAAACTTTTGGAATTGATTGAACAATGGGCATATATCTGACATAAATTGGTAATTATGGTGATTAAATAAGTTAAAGCTGTGTTCTTAACAACAATTAAAAAACCTTTATTGATAGTGGTCAGCGTTGAATAAAATTGTGAAAGTTAACGCTTTTCACCATTCCTAAAAAAAAATTTAAATCACATATAAATTGAAATGTGTGAATGTCAGAAGGCATTACTGGGGAGGAGTCCTTTAGAAAGTCAGAACCCAGGTAGAACAGTGCATTGGCTGAACAGAGGAGCCAGGATTTTCCTGATGGATGAGGCTCAGAAGAGCATGCTCAAGGGAACTACCCTTTCTGAATCTTCAAGTTTATTTCATAGTCCTAATGTTTTAATTATCAAACAAAAATAATTACTACTATCATATTCCAAGGAGTAGACAAAATATGACAATGTGAAACTAAGGAAAGCAAAAATATGAATTATTTAAGAGAAGAAAATGAAATTCACACATTTGAATATGTTACAATCAAAACAAATTATCTGTTTTTGAAGTAAGCATATAGTTAAGTCGCTAACCCACTAAAAATATCAACCATTTTAAAACTAGGCATGGTGATTTTAAAGCTCATTTAAGAAAATAATATATGAAAATAGGTAGACTGTACTTGAAAAACAATTTAGAAAATTCAAAAAAAAGGAAAGGAGTTGAATGAAGTCTCCCCCAAAAGAAGAATAATGAGAGTTGACCAGCTCAGTCACATATTAACAAATAAAACATTGCAATAGCTCAAAAACTTGGCCCTACTACATTAATAGACTTTTAATTGAACTGAATATAGAATCCCATGATATTTTTTAAAAGGAGTTTAACATATTATAAAGTTGACTTTTCAATTAGTGTAAAAAATGGTTTGGCTAAAAGGAAAAAATATGTATTTAAGTGTATACATATGTACATATTCTTGGGACAACTAGTTAATCATTTGAGAAAACATAAATGCATCTTTATTTCACTCTGTATACCAAAACACATCTCAGGGGCCGTAGAAATTTGAATATGAAATAGTGGAACCATGAAAGTAGTAAAAGGAAAAAATATTTAATATTCATGGAATGAAATCCCGGAAGCCATAAAAAAGCAATAAAATGATAAGACTGACTAGGTAAAAACTGAATACTTCTGTATAGCAAAATTGTCCAAAAACAAAGTCAAAGGCAAGAAAAAAACTGGGAAAATGATTTGCAATGCATTTTACAAACAAAAGGCTCGTATTTTAGAAAGATCTTTCATTATCTTATCCCTGGTTTCCTTGACAACACCAATTTCTAACACATTTACCTTTGCTTGCTCCTTTCCAGTCTCACCACTCTGTGTTTTTTGTAAACATTCCCAACACCCTCCAATCTCAAGCTATTTGAATTACTGCTGCCTCTAACTAGAATGTGCATCTTTGAGATGCCCTCATAGAATGTACCCTTGACCTTTCAGTTTCTGTTCATAAGTCTCCTCTGATATTTTTCTGATTATTACAGACACATTAGCATCATGCATACTCTATTTCTTTCTGTTTTCCCCCCACAACATTCTTACTGCTTGACTTTATTTACTTACTTACTTACTTACTTATCTACTATTGTCAATCTTCCTAACTATTCTCAAAGTTCTTGTGAGTTTGTATTTATCATACTGAAAATGAAATTTTGAAGATATGCAGTTCTAGAAGTTGTGGGGAAGCCTACAGAGCATTTGCAGGGATGTTAAGTACAGCATAGGGATATAGGCGATACTATTTTAATAACTGTGGACGGTGTCAGATGGATGCTAGACTTCCCAGGGTAGTCACTTCCTAGCTTATATAAATGTCCAATCATGGGGTTGTACACCTGAAACTAGTATAATATTGTATGTCAGGGCCAGCAGAAAGATACAGGGGTTCCCCTATTTTGGTGTTCAGATTGAAAAAGGACTTGTCAGAATGAACCATGTCACCAATATTTAAATAATGTGCATTGAAAATATATTGATCATGGGCATATGCAGAATTTCCAATGTATTTTTCAACACAAATAAAACTATCATTTAGAAAAAATACTGTACATCAACTATAATTTTACACAGAAAGATATGGGAAAACTAAATTCCTTAGAAAATGATTACAGAATACTCTATCCTAATGCATTTTTTACCTTTCTCTCAGAACTTACAGATATATGAATTTATTTCAAAAATGATTTTGTTTCTGACCAGCAGCTAAAATTTCTTAATTTTCCATTATAACTCTCCACTGACATATTGGAACTATGCCATTAATGTATTGAAAGTTCCCTTCCTCCTTACTTACCATCAGAGCAAACGGTTTGCACGGATTACTATTCCAAGTGCATTCCCTCCCTCCTTCCATTTTGACTCCTGGCAAAGTGGAGTCAAAGACTATTTCTGAGGAGGAGGAGGAATAGCATATCTGACATTCTGGTCTGAATTGCTCACACCTGCTTCTAGTTTAGTTCCTACAGCTTGTGACCTAATTCCAATGGCACAATCTAGTTCCAGGCCTCGGAGCTCACAAACTGGGAAATTTTTCCTCTAATTATCTGTATGTAGGGTGATCCCATCATTTTATAATATAGATAGGGTGGGGCAAATGTAGATTTATAGTTGCTCATATAGAAAGTAATACAATAATTAATAAATAATAATAGAAGAATAAACTATGTTTCTCATACTCACGAGAGTAAACCTACTTTTGCCTCTCCCTATATAATGTTAAAGCTTTCAGTGACAAGGATTTGAGACGCTATCATTTGAACTGTAGGGTTTATTTGTAACGCTTTAGTACAGAAATGAAATAGAGCTTTAGCTGGCTCAGATGAGTTAAATGAACTAGAAGCAAGACTACTCACCAGAAAGCTGTTCTACGAATCTAAGTGTAAACTTAGGAGGGTGACAAATAGAATTGGAAGGAATATGAACATCAAAGGAATTTCAAAATATCTTTGATAGAGTAAAAATTTTGGAAAAATGTGTGAAAAAATATGTATTGCATAACAAAATGTAGTAATAGAATGAAATTACCTCAAGAAACAGAAAGCTAGAAGTTTTCTCATCTGATACTTTCTTAATTTTAATAAGGAAAACAAAGTTTCCAATAGCAAAGTATTAGAGTCCTTCCTTCCTTCCTTCCTTCCTTCCTTCCTTCCTTCCTTCCTTTATTGAGGTTTAAAAATCTACTGATTACCTACATTTTTTCACTTAAATTTATGACACTTTCAGAGCATAGGAAAAAATGGAAACCTAAATATTAGTACTAGTAGTCTTCATTACAACTCACTTTAGACAAATGCCCTAACATATTGAACTCAGAAATGAATATATTGTGTGAATGAAAAAAGAAACCACATACTAAATCTGACAAGCTCAAATGAGGCCCTCCGATGGCAGGCTGAACAACGTCAAAGACCTAAAGCAGGGGTGTCAAACTCATTTTCACCAGGGGACACATTAGCCTTGCCGTTGCCTTCAAAGGGCCAAGTGTAATTTAGGACTCTGTAAATGTAACATCTCCTTAACTAGGGGCAAGGAGCTTGGCACTGCTGCCGGGTAGAAATACGGTGCCAGGCCAGATAAAGCAAGGTGGAGGGCCAGCCAGATTCAGCTCAAGGGCCTTGTGTTTGCCTCCTGTGACCTAAAGTAACCACATAGTCATAAGCCATTATATTTTTTTATTTTTTGAGATATCTCCATACTGCTTTCCACAGTGGCTTCATCAGTTTGCATTCCCCACCAACAGTGTATGAGGGTTCCCTTTTCTCCACATCCTCACCAGCACATGTTTGTTGATTTATTGATGATGGCCCTTCTAACAGATGTGAGATGACATCTCATTGTGGTCTTAATCTTTATTACTTGTATTTTTTGATGGATAGTGACTTTAAGCATCTTTTCATATGTCTATTGGCCATCTGTACATCCTCTTTGGAGAAGATTCTTTTCAGGCCTCTTTGCCCATTTTTTAAATTGGATTATTTTTGTCCTTTTGATGTTAAGTTGTATAAGTCCTTTATAAAGTTTTTGCATTGCCCCCTTATCTGATATAACATTGGCAAATATGTTCTCCCATTCTGTGGGTTGTCTTTTCATTTTATTGCTAATTTCCTTCACTGTGCAAAAACTTTTTAGTTTGATGTAGTCCCACTTGTTTATATATTTGTTTGTTTGTTCTTTTGTTTCCCTTGACAGAGGAGTATATCAGAAAAACATATTACTACTAGAAATGTCTGAGATTTTACTGCTCATGTTTTCTTCTATGATTTTTATAGTTCCAAGTATAACATTTAAGTCTTTAATCCATTTTGAGTTTATTTTTGTGTGTGGTGTAAGAAGGTGGTCTAGTCTCACTGTTTTGCACATATCTGTCTGATTTTCCCAACACCATTTATTGAATAAAGTCTTTCCCCCATTGTATGTGCTTGACTCTATTGTCAAATGTTAACTGACCATAAAGGCATGAGTTTATTTCTGGGCTCTCTGTTCTGTTCCATTGATGTACGTATCTATTTTTTATGCCAATACCATGTTGTTTTGATTCTGGGAATATATCCAAAGAAAACCAAAGCACTAATTTGAAAGAAAATAAGCACCCCCATGTTTATTACAACATCATTTACAGTACCCAAGATTTGGAAGCAGCCCAGGTGCCCATCAATAGGTTAGTGGATAAAAAAGTGGAGGTACATTTACATAATGGAATACTATTTGGCCATAAAAAATGAAGAAAATCATGCCTTTTGGGACAGCATGATGGACCTGAAGGGTATTATGTTAAGTAAAGAAAGCCAGTGAGAGAAAGACAATCACCATATGTGTCCACTCATATGTGGAATCTAATGAACAAAATGAACTAACAAATAAAATAGAAACAGATTCATAGAAGCACAGAAGAGACTGACAGCTGTCAGAGGATAAGGGGTTTGGGGAATTGGGTGTAAAAGGTGAAGAGATGAAGCAAAAGCAAAAAGCAAAACAAAAAACCCAACTCATAGATATAAACAACAGTATGGTGATAACCAGAGGGGGAGGTGGGTGAAGGGGATAGAAGAGGGTAAATGGGAAATAATCGCTGAAGGGAGGGGACTTGACATGAGATGGTGAATGCACAATACAATATGCAGATGAAGTGTTATAGAATTATGCACCTGAAACCTATATCATTTTATTAAACAATATCACCTCAATAAATTCACTAAAGAAAAAGAATGAAAATGTTGCAAACAAACAAAAAAACTAAAGTAACCACATAGGATGATCTGATATTAAAACTTAGCTAAAAGTGAATCATGGTGGGTAAGTCATCCTCAGCTGGTATCTTCCTTGACAATGATCAATCTTTTCCTTAACTGAGTTTGTCTATTATTTTTTTTGCATCTGCAATAACATACCCTCGGAATGTCAGAGTAATCCCCCCTTTTCCCAGACCCCTCAAGGTACAACCTCCCACCAGACCAGGAGACTGTGGAACCCCTCATCGTTACCCTGTTGCCCAAATGCCGTGTCTCTGTGCTCTAACAATGTAATCCAGTCTCAGGAGTTTCCCTGCTCTGCTTTCTCCAACCTCCCTACTCTACCAATTAACTTCATGTACCTCTTCTAACTCCTCCTCTTTAGATTGTAAGGTATAAAATAAACTGCAAACTGCCATTCTTTGGAGCATTTTCTCAATCTGTTGAGATTTTTGCTTCCTGGCAATTATCATCAGTTTGGCTCAAATAAACTCATAAAAAATTCTCTACAGGTTTGGACATTTCTTAAGCTGACTGTTATATAAATACCTCCTAGATGAGGAGTAGTTACAGAAACATACTTAACCTCAAATAATATATGTAATTTAACACATAATCTATTTTTATACATTTAAATTTAAAGGGTCTGTTTTACTTCTCAGAAAATATACCCTCCAATGTAGATATGATACCACAAGATAAACTTAATAGATATAACATGCCTATCTATGTAAAGTTAGATAAGCTAATTCACTTGTAAAGTTTTCAAATTATATTGTTCAGTCTCTTTAAACAATCTTGCTTGACATGTAGAGAAGACTTAGACAAAACGGATTCTCAAACCTGGCTCTGCCAAAATTGGCTTGGAGATTTGTATTGAATTCAGTCCTTTCACTGGTTCTGCCTTTCTCTACATAAAAAAGATTTCAGCATGACCTCTCAGGTTCTTGATAGTCAAACTCCGGCCCCTTCACCAGCCTGATCATGCTCAGGCTTAGCCTCCACCCTGCCCCTCTTTCTGTCTCTCTTTCATTGTGGCTGTTGATATGGTTTTGATGACACATGAAATAATAAATAGTGAAAAGGGCTCAGTAGACTAAAGCCAAAGAATCCAGTATGATGAAATGATTAATCTGCAGTTTTATTAGATTGCAATTGTTAAGAATTGTTGAGTAGTACTTCAATATTAGTAATTTATTTGTCCTCTATATATGTAATAAAGTAACAGTTAATACTTATGCATAATTTCATTTTTAATCCCCAGAGAAATCCTATCAATTAAGAGCTATTATTATAACCTAATTGTGATTTACAGAACAGAAAAAGTAAATGACATGTCCAGGATGACACTGTTAGTAAGCGATATTGTTGAGACTTGAAGCCAAGTTTTGCTGATACCCGAGTCTAAGCCCAGGGTTCTGAAGCTACTTTTGCCAGTAACTTTTGCATATTCCAAATGCTATACAACCACAAACATAATGACAGAGAAAGGAAAACCAGAAAGCCAATGCTTATCTATTAAGCTGCAGTTGCTTTTCTGAATAGAAATATTTTTCAGAAAATGACCAGTTCCCCTTGAAAAGCAGTTGTTTGTTCTGGAACTCCTCTTTGCCCCAGGCCAGCTCATGCCCCAGGCCAGACTGCTGCCTCCAGTGAGCAGCACATGCTGTTCAGCTGGTTCCCTTGGCGTGTCCACTGACATTTTTTTTATTGGTCTACTTAACACTTGCTAATGTTCTAACAAATAATTTATTTTTGTTACTTGAACCATTTTACCTATCACATAGAACAATACATTTTAGGTAATGCACAATAAATATGTTTACAAAGTAACTTTCTGGCTGTCTCATCAAAGGAATCTGAAACAATTTTTCTTTGAGCTTGTGATGAGTAAAAAATTAAAATAAAAAAAGTAGTTTAGTAATATTCACTTCATTTGCCTTTATTTAATACCCTAATAAGAAAGAAAATATTATCCTACCTTTAGTGTTTAAGTATCTGTATTTTAAAACTATTTTCAATAGTTACCTTATCGATGGGAAAATATTTTACCTGTAATTTATACTCCTAACAATTAGAATCTATTAAGACTCCAACCTAATCATTTCATTATACTGGATTATTTGGTTTTAGTCTGCTGAGCATTAGTGCAGCTTTTAATGTCATTGATTTTCATATTTTTATATCCTTATAATAAGCTCCTTTGTTTTATTGCACAAAATTTTCTTCTTATTGATGTGTTTAGGTAGATACCTACAACGGAATATTATCAAAATAAAATAAAATTTTGATTTAATTTCTTCAGTGAATTTGCTATCTCACTTTTTGGCTGCAGGTATTTTTATAGATAAATAATTGGACTGATTCAGAAGCCTTAGAGCTCCTCATCCACTACACATTCACAAGTAATAGTATCAACAAGGTACTTTGTAAGGACTCAGTCTCACAGAGAGGTAAGTCTAATGTCAAAATAAACCAAAAAATTCTGTTCCACAGGATTAAAAAATCAAATGAGAAAAATATATGTGATTGAGGAAATATATTAGGAACTAAAAGCTATATAAAATTAAACCCCCAAAATAAAAGCTCAAAATTGGTCTAGTGAGCACTGAGAGTCATTAGAAGGTTTTGGGAAAAAAGAAAAAAGGAAATTTTCAAGAGAGGATAAAGATGACTAGAATGAGAGCACACCATTTATTCTACATATTATCTAACACTTCCCTGAAGACAATAAAAATGGGCTGCTCACATAAGTGCTGATGAGTTCCCTCTACCACAGCATCATATTCAGCCAAAGATATGCAGAATTGGAGACCAGCCAGAATCATTCTTCTACCCATTCTCCCAAACAAAAGTACTTGTTCCTAACCAGTTCATCACACTCACTTTTTGTGTCCTCATCCTACCTACACTTTCACAGAAGACTCTGAGTTTTAAAGTTCACAAAGAAGAGTTTGTTTTTTATTGGTAAAGGGATGAGTTATAGTTTGTATATAAAAAAGAAGAAATATCGACTTATAGCCAAGATGGAGGTGTAGGTAGACACACTGTGCCTCCTCTCACAACCAAGATTAAGGACAACAAAAATATAGACACAAAACAAAACCAACAGAACAGATAGAAAATTGAATTGTACGGAAGTCCGACAATGATTCACACAGACCGGTAAGAGGGGTGTAATCAGTGGCCCGCAGAGAGGGTTCTCTGCAGGAAAAGGTGGTGGCTGGTGCTCCCAGGCACGTAGGCAGCAGTGGTTGGCACACCCCAAGTGCATAGGTGGCGGTTGCCGAGAGTGGGGAGGCAACGAGCAGATTAAGTGAGGCGCACAAGACAGCTGACCATGATCACACATTTGCACGCAGATAAGCCAGGTGAAAATGGGCAGCAAGACAGACTACACAAGGCAGGGCCCCAGCACCTGGAAATTAAGCCTAAAACACCAATTGAAAACACTTGTGGGGACTGAAGTGCTGGGAGAGAATCCCAGCCTCACAGGAGAGTTTGTTGGAGAGACCCACAGGGTCCTAGAATGTACACAAGCCCACCAACATGGAAATCCGCACCAGAAGGACCCAGTTTGCTTGGGGAAAGCAGCAGAAGGGACTGGAATCCCAGAGAGAGCAGAGCAAGCCCCACTGTTCCCTCTTGGACCCTGCCCCCCACATACAGCATCACAACTTTGCAACTGGGTTGCCCCATCCTGGTGAACACCTAAGGCTCCACCCCTCACTACAACCAGACCAAAACAAAACAAAACAAAACAAATGAAACAAAAAATGGCTCAAATGGAAGAACAGATCAAAGCCCCAGAGCTAATTCATCTAAGTGACCAAGGGATAGCCAATCTATCAGATACACAGATCAAAGCACTGGTGATTAGGAAGCTCACAGAATTAGTTGATTTTGGTCACAAATTAAATGAATGAATGGAGGCTACAATAAGTGAAATGAAGGAAAACACACAGGGAACTAATAGCGATGAGAGGAAAACTGGGACTCAAATCAATGGAGTGGACCAGAAGGAAGAAACAAACAACCAAACAGAAAAGAATGAAGAAACAAGAATTCAAAAAAAAAAAAAAAAATGAGGAGAGGCTTAGGAACCTTCAGGGCATCTTTAAACGTCCCAACATTCAAATTATAGGGGTACCAGAAGGGGAAGACAAAGACCAAGTGGAAAACCTATTTGAACAAATAACAAAGGAGAACTTCCCCAATCAGGCAAAGGAAATAGACTTCCAGGAAGTCCAGGAAGCTCAGAGAGTCCCAAAGAGGCTGGACCCAAGGAGGAACACACCAAGGCACATCATAATTACATTAGCCAAGATTAAAATGAAGGAGAGAATTCTAGAAGCAGCAAGGGATAAGGGGACAGTCACCTCCAAAGAGTTCCCATCAGACTGTCAGCTGACTTCTCAAAAGAAGCCTTGCAGGCAAGAATGGGCTGGAAAGAAATACTCCAAGTCATGAAAGTAAAGGACCTACATCCAAGATTGCTCTATCCAGCGAAGCTGTCCTTTAGAATGGAAGGGAAGATAAAGTGCTTCTCAGATAAGGTCAAGTTAAGGGAGTTCATCATCACCAAGCCCTTATTATATGAAATGTTAAAGGGACTTATCTAAGAAAAAGAAGATAAAAAATATGAACAGTAAAAAGACAGCAAATTCACAGATATTAACAACCACACCCAAAACAAAAGCAAACTAAGCAAACCACCAGAACAGGAACAGAAACACAGAAGTGGAGATCACATGGAGGGTTAGCAACAGGGGAGTGGGAGGAGGAGAGAAGGGGGAAAGGTACAGAGAATAGGTAGCATAGATGGTGGGTAGAAAATAGATGGGGGGGACAAGAATAGTGTGGGAAAAGTAGAAGCCAAAGAACTTATGACACATGGACCTGAACTAAAGGGGGGGAATGTGGGTGGGAGGGGGTGTGCAGGGTGGAGGGGAATGATGGGAGAGAAATGGAACAACTGTAATAGCATAAGCAATAAAATATAATTTTTTAAAAAAAGAAGCAATATGGTGTATGTGTTGGTAAAGAGAAGTTTCTTGCCTGAAGGGTAATAAACTACAGGAGTTTTATAAAAATTCCCATAAGATGTTTTCTATTTTCTCTGATAAAAAAAAATGCTCAACTATGAAGGAGAGTGACAGCAAAGATTTAGAAGAGTAGCAAAAATTTGGCAAAACATCCACTCAAGGTGATTACAGGAGGATGCAACCAAGGAAAGGTAAGCAGATTTTCTGGCTGCACTGAGGGCCCATTTAAATTGCAGTTATATCCATGTGGTGACACTAAAATGCAAGAAATCTAAGTTTTAGTGTTTTTTCATAGCCATTCTCTGGAATGGGGAGGCAAAAAAGGCAGATAAACAAAGAAATGTGAGAATCAATATAACCTGGCTGAAATGATGAAACATAAAGTTAGGAGGGGAAGGAGATACTGAGGGAGTGCAATGGGAATGAGGTGAGGAGGAGAAGGCAGGCAATGAAATAATTGGGAGAAAAGATGGGGTCTAAAGAAGACCTCTGAAAATACTGTATTTCGTAAAAGCAATGAGAAAACTGGCAAATAACAAAAAGCACTAAAATCAACTATTTCAAAGATCTAGAAATTAACCAAAGGCTTGCAGTGACCCGAGAAGCATTTATTCAGGAAAAATAGCCATATCTTGGTAATAACTGACAACTCTCTGGCGTTTGAGCTTTCTCTATTCCTACCTCCTGCTTTCCCAACATTTGCAAGTGAAAACAAACAGGGCAGCCAGAGGAGGAGCTGAAGAGGGCTGGATCTCTTTCACAGAGTCACTCTCAAAAAATGCCATTATTTAACTTGTGCAGTGGTTTCCTGGAAGACCCCAGTTGTACTGCAAAGCTATACTGAGGTGCCTTGGAGCTAGCTCAGGGTAAACAACCATTTTCCTGAAGGATTTGCAGGGGAGGACATTTTGTCATAAAAAAATTAAAGGCAATTGTTTAACTTCATGGTTCCTTGAGGTGGTAGAAGATAAGAGTTGGGGCAAGCAATAGTATAAACAAAGCTTAAAAGGAAAAGCTGGAGATAGATGTGCATAAAGCTTGGGAAAAGCTCTGCAATATTACTTGAAAACCAGAAGGGCAAGGTGTGTAGAGCACATGCCCCAGGCAGTGTTCTTTCTTTCTCCGGAAAGTCATGGGATGATCTGTGGCTGAGTTTGGGGCTCCAGGGAGCAGGAGGTGAAGGTAAACAGAGGTAATAAACACTGTGGGAGTGTTGGAGATATGCTCCTCAGCAAGCACTGACTGCCTTTCTGCCAAAGTTCAGTTGTCCTTATGCGGTGGGGATCTCCTTCTGGACTCCCTGTCGTGTTCCATTGATCAGCACCACCACACTCTTCTGAGGGCTGTAGATTTATAATCTTTTCTTCTTTTTTCAAGAGTTGTTTTTGGTGGTATTGTTGTTGTTGTTAATGGGTACTCTTCATTTCCATATGAATTTAGTTATTGGCTTTATTGTATAAAATAATTTTTTCAAAAACATTGCATTGAAAATGAAGTTCAAACTGTGGAGAACCAATAAAAGTGTTGGACCTTTTGACCAATGAACAAGAAATATATCTCCATTTATTCAGGTTTTAAAATTTTTCTAAGTTTGGCATTTTTCAGTGTCTAAATCATTCAAATATTTGGCCAGATTTATCCTAAAGCATTTCAAACTTTGAAATGTCTTTTTAAAATTTCAATCTCATATTGTGCCTAAACATATTTGGTATGTACATAGTAATTTTGCACCTGCAACTCTTGCTAAATTCATATATTAGTTCTACTGGCTGTTTTGTACATTCCATCTTGGATTTTCTACCTAAATGATCATGCCATCACTGAATCAAACAGTCATAGTTCTTCCTTTCCAGACTGGATGTATTTTATTTCTTTATTCCCTTCCCTTTTGCACTGGTGAGAACATTCACTATGATGTCTAATAACAGTGGTAAGGCTGGATTTCCTTGGCTTTTACTGTCTTGGGGGGAAAGTTTTAATCTTCTGCCAACAAGTGTGATGTTATCTTTTTCAAATATTTTCTTTTTCAAGCTGAGAAAGTATCCTTTTGTTTTAGTTAGCTGAAGATCTGGTTTATTTTATTTGTTTTAATCAGGAATCATTATTTATTTTTTTAAAGATTTTTACTTATTTATATTTAGAGAAAGGGGAAGGGAGGGAAAGGGAGTAAAACATCAGTGTGCGGTTGCCTCTCACGTGCCCCCACCTGGGGACCTGGCCCACAACCCAGGTATGTGTCCTGACTGGCCACACAATCCTGCAACCCTTTGGTTTGCAGGCCAGTGCTCAATCCACTGAGCTACACCAGCCAGGGCAGGAATCAGTATTTAATTTTTTCAAATGTTTCTTTCTCTCTCCCAACCTCTCTCTTTCTTTATATACATACATAATATATATGTGTGTATGTGTGTGTGTATATATACAGGGTTTGGCAGAAGTAACACTTGCTTGACTGTGGTTGGTAGGGTAATAATACGGGTGTAATTTATAGTTTTAATTTGAACATTTCACCTAAAAAGGCATATGGTGTGCTTGAGTGTGATATTGTTATGTTACAGAATTTCATGCTTATGACTTTGTAATCAAAGATTTTGTAATAAAAAGGGGGCATTAAAGTGAATTACTTTAATCGATTTTCGAATGTTGAGCCAGGCTTGTATTCTTGGGATAAACTTCACTGTGTCATGAGGTATAACCTTTTAATATGTATATATGTGGATTTGATTTGCTAATATTTGGTGAGAATTTTGTTATTTATGTTCATGAGGGATAATTTCTATAGTTTTTGTGTTTTGCTGTTTTTGGTAATGTATAATGCTGGCCTAAAGGATAAGTTAGGAAGTAGCCCCGTATCTTCAATTTTCTGGAAATGTATAGAATTGGCATAATTTCTTCTCTAAATATTTGGTAGAATTTACTAGTAAAGTCATCTGGGCCTTGAGGAAGGTATCTACTTATAAATACAATATATTTAATAAAGTTATTCTTGTTCATCCTTTTAAAATGAACTTTGGTATTAATAATTTGGATCTTTTAACAAATTTGTGTATTTCATCTAAGTTATTATCCATTAAGAAGAAAGAAATTGTGTTTTGAGGATATAGTTTTGGTAGGAAAGGGACAGTGCATAGTACGAAAAGAAAATTTTGCTTATTGGAAAACTTGGTCAAGTTACATGACCTCTGTACCCAAATTTTCCCATTCATAAAATATAAGTATTAACAGATTTCATACTAATACTTTGATAAGAATAGTGCCTGGAACATAGTGAGTGTCTTATAAATCAATAATTAAGTATTATGCCCTAAAGCTTAGCATTCTCACAGTTTGTGCACATCCTAGAAAACAAGGGTTAATTATTTGTCCTAAGCTACTTAGAAAATCATAGGTTACTGAAGGGATAATGTTTATATTCCCCTCTCTGGGAGATTGTTTGATGATCTCTCTAAATGTATGAAAGGTACTGTCATAGGCTAGCATGGGCCAGTTGCATTGGTCAGAATAGGTTATATATGCTGTGAGATCAAAACCCATCAAATTTTGGTGCTGAAAATCACAATGGCCAATTTCTGAATAACATTTCTTCTCTGGCATAGGTTACCAACTCACAGCAATCACTCAGGGACCAGGTCTAATGAAGCAGCTATTTTTAAAAATATTTCTGGTTGCTGTGTTAGAGGCAAAGAAAGTTCTGGAAGGTTTTAACCTGTCACAGCCTTCCACTTAACTCATTGGCTGAAATGAGGAGATCTGGGAGTTCTGTTACCCATGTTTGTCAAGTGAACTAGAATCAAATGTCTGTGAACAGCTTTAATAGACATCACGCTGAAAAATGTGCAGAGTGTGGGGTCCGGGTGGGAACAGGGAAGGAAAAGCCAATGGGATTAAGTGGAAGGGTGGCTTTACTTCTGGATTTGTACAGCATTTCCTTTCGCTGCTAACACTAACACACTTTCACACACTAACATGCACTTCATGCAAGGCAAGCATTCTCACTCAGTTATCTGTTTTTTAGAGAGACAGAAACAAAAACACCAGCTTTAATCTGGCATTTATTCATGTGCCTAGATCAGCTAAGGTTTGTAGCTCTGTGGACTGGAATTATTGTCATAGTAGTTTACACTATGGCATCATCAGATACTCCTTGATTATCTTATAAATAAAGTCTATAGGAACTTTCTTTGTCTAATGGGCCAGGGTATGAACTGCAATGTCAAACTTCCTTTGCAGAAAAAAAATTTAATATAGAGGGGGATGGTGAGTAGTTTCATTAAACTAAGATTTTAAAAAAGCCCTATGTTCGTACCAGCCTTCCTCTCCCATTACCTGTTCTAGCATGAGACTTCACACCTTCTCAAACCACTGGGCACCCTGATCAGGTGCATATGGCCCTCTGCTGAAGTTGTACCTGTTTCAGACAGGTCTTACTATTTTACTTTATTTCAATCTGCGAAATATTTAGGGAAGAGAGAAGGAATGCCTTGCCTGGTTAGGATCCCGAATCCACCTAGGGCCAGGAGCCAATTACCAACTCATTTTGGCAACCTGTAACAATGTCACTATCGCAGAGGCACAGATGTGCTCCTTTGTCTTAAATGTTGCCCTTAGTAACAAAGAATTTTTTCCCAAGCATCTTTCGTGAAAACAGCAGAATTGTAGATAGAATTGGTCCTTTTTAATTAACTTTTTACTTTCAACCCTCAGGCACAGAAGAAAATAATGAAAAATCACCATGAAAGAGTTTGTGACTACCCACTGATTTTTTTTCAATATTTCTAACTGTTTTGTTTCTGTGTACTAACACTTTCCCCCTTAGCATTTTGGTTTTAAGAGAAATTCAATTTTATTAAAATAAAGGAAAATGGTAGAAAAGTATTATAATTATTTCCTTTTTCATTGAATTGTCTATTTATATTTAATTTTATGCTTTCCATTCACTCTAATTGTATTTCATTCTGCTGCATGTATTTCCTATTTTTTATAACACCCTGAATTCCACTCTACACAAATCAATTTTCAAGCATTTATCTTTCCTCTCCAAATAGCCACATTGCCTCATTAACATAAAGCAGCATAGTTGTTTTTTAACTCTCCTCCTAACATCAGAAAGTAACTTGCATTCAGTTTATTTATATTTGCATGTTTTTCAAATATGTCCAATGGAATTGAAGAATAACACTGATGTTTAATGAGCTGATAAATAATTTTTGAAAATGCTCACATTGGAAAAGTATAGAGCTTAGGTTGCGTGACAATAGCAGCAGGTCCAGATATACCATTAGTACTGTTTTACTTGTTTGCTAATTACACTGATACATGGATACATTGCAGAGTGTCCCTAACAAAATTCCCCTTCTCTTTGCCTTTTCTCTTTTTGCTGAAGAAATTGTGATAAATAAAAACAAATATAATCAACAATTTAAAGAAATGAAAGCAGTTAACATTCTGTTGGTGCTATTATTTTGAATATTGTAAAATAGAAACATTTCATAAGAATTCTCATATAAATCTCAAATACTTGATAATAAGTTTTCTCTACAAAACCTTCTATCTGTTGATGCTTCAAGTAAATAAAGACAAAAAATAAACTATACCTCCATTTGTTATGTTACAGTCAAAAGATAAGGGTTATATCAAAATAAGCCAATTTTTTAAAGTAAGAGGGTTGCATGGATATCCTGTATGTGGAGACAAACTTCCACAGTTTTCCATAGATGGGAGCTAAGTAACGATTTTCTTGTGTGTGCAAAATTTGGAGCAAGAAACAGGTCATTTGAGATAAGGGTGCATAAAGTTCCCAACGATGTCAGTATAACATGGGGGAAGGAAAATGGGAATAAAATTAAGGTGGCCACATCAAAAAATCTAGTTAAGTCTAAGGTGGGTATTTTCAGAATGTGACTATGACTCTGAGTATCGAAATACCAAGAGGCAGTGTCAATAGTTTGGAAAAAAATCTTCATATGAAGATACTACTACCAACTGTAGATACAGAATACAGTTGTAATAATGATATTAGAGAGAAAATGTTTATATCACTTCAACTGACACTGATCATTCTGTTTCATTTATCCATGACTTTCTATATGCTACCCCTTTGGCCAGATTCTCTTTCCTGATTTGTCCAAATAGTGAGTGTTTATTCAACCTTCAAAATGAGTTCAAATATTAACCCTTCTTGGGATCTTTCCTGAGCCCAGTTTAGAATAGATTTCTTCCTACATTATGCTATAACTGAAGTACACTCACTCATTTACATTTCTTGCTTGCAAACAGAGAACTACTTGAGAGCAAGTATTTTCTCTGTTTTTTTTTTTTTGTATATATTACTGGCCTTGGCAGATATTAAGGTCGATGTAAATGTGTGCTGAATGAATGATTCACAAAATTTTAGGTCATTTTAATACATAACTTTCTGGTAGAAAACAGTTATTAGGATCCATGGTTTTCTTTCACTATTTCTCAGTTTAAGATGCTAAAAGCAATGTTTTGAATCTATAGATTGCTTTGGTTAGTATAGACATTTTAATAATGCTTCTACTGATTCATGAGCGCATTATATGCTTCTATTTATTTGTATTTTCATTTTTTTTCTTCAGTGTCATAATTTTCTAAGTGCAGGTATTTGACCTCCTTGGTTAGTTTTTAGAATTTCTATAAACATTGACTTGAGCCAGAGATATACCTGGGAGCAAGATCTCAACAGACTGAGAAAAAGTGCTCCCTCTCCATTAAATTTACTCCTAGGTATTTTTTTAATGTAATTATAAATGGGACTGTTTTCTTGGTTTCCCTTTCTGATAGTTCTTCATTGGTGTATACAACACATCTGATTTCCGGATATTTTATTTTGTGTCTGCCTACTTCATTGAATCCATGTACCAGTTCTAGTAGTTTCTAGGTGGAATCTTTAGGGTTCTCTACATGAAGTATCATGTAATGTGCAAATAATGACAGTTTTACTTCTTTCATTCCAATGTGGATGCCTTTCATTTCTTCTTGTCTGATTGCTGTGGTTAGGACTTCCAGTACTATGCTGAGTAAGAGTGGTGAAAGCAGTCACCCTTGACTTGTTCCTGATCTTAAGGGAAACACTTATAGTTTTTGCCCACTGACTATGATGTTTGCTATGGGTCTGTCATTTATAACCTTTATTATGTTGAAGTATGTTCCTTCTATTCTGACTTTGCTGAGAGTTTTTAATCATAACTGTGTGCTGTATTTTATCAAATATTTTTCTGCATTTACTGAAATAATCATTTGACTTTTATGCTTTATTTTGTTTATGTGGTGTATCATGTTTATTGATTTGTTGATATTGTACCAACCTTGCATCTCCAACATAAATCCCACTTTGTTCAGTGTGTATAATTTTTAATGTATTACTGGAACAGTTTGCTAATATTTTGGTTAGAATTTTATATCTATGTCCATCAGAAATATTGGCCTTTAATTTTTCTTTGTTATGTCTTTATCTGGTGTTAGAAAGTGTGCTTGGGAGTCATTCATCCTCTTGAATTTTTTAGAATCATCTTGGCTGGCTTCTGGCCTTGGGGTCACACTTAGCACAGTGGTCTCTATGCCAAGATGATGCACGCACTTCCTAGAAGAGTTTCTTTTTTTTTTTTTTTTTTTGAACATCTGCTCACTAATCTACCTGGGAATTCCCTTTAAAATAACAAAAATGCAATTTCATATAAAAACAAATATATGTGGCCAGACACACAAAAAAGCAGTTATTGAAAGATTCTGTTCATAGGAAATATCCAGAGTAACTAAAGGAGCAGAGACAGGAAGCACATCAGGGGTTGCCAGGGCAGGAGGAGTGGGGAGTGGGTACTTCCGGTGCAGGGTGTCCTCTTGGGGAGGTGGAACACCCTGCAACTAGACAGTGGTGATGCTTGCACAGCATTGTGAATGTACGTCATGCTCAAGAATAGCACAGTTTACAATATAAACAATAACTTCTATTTATAACTTACAATAAATCATACCATAAAAATAAAGGGAAACAAAAATTTTTAAAAAATCATAGAGGTGGAAAAAATTCTGGTAGGAGAGGGAGAACAGGTTCAACAAGTGGCTCTTAGAGGTGGCCCTGAGACATGTTCCAGAGGCAGCTCCTCCCTGTGGCAGGAACCAGGGTGTGTTTAGGGGAGGGTTCTTCCGGTAGGGTCACTGCTAGTGTCAGGAAGTAAAGTCACTACTCTTGTCTGAGGAGATGCTCAGGGTAGGGGGCATAGGCATTGACCTCACTGTCTGATGGTAGAGCCCAACAGAATTTGGAACCCTGGTAACTAGGCCGACACATTTTAAAACTGTCCCTTCCTTGCTCACTTGGCCAGAGGCATCCGCACAGCAGAATGATTTCTTGTTTTCTGCCCATGTCCTGAGGCCATGGACTCAAAAGAAGAAACAATGATAGTGTGTTCCACCATGGCCACCACTGGCTTAGACTCAGCCCATATGCCTGTTATCCTTTTCATGATAAAACCCAGAGGTACCACAGAGGGAGGCCCAAGGCAGTTTTGTTCGGGCCAGGCCACCACTCTGATCCTACCTGAGCAACCATATGTCACCTACGTGTGTGTGTGTATGTGTGTGTGTGTATGTGTGTGTGTGTGTGTAAGGAGATTCATTGAAGAAGGCCTTCCCTGAGCAGGAACAGGCTGAGGAGGGTGAGAAGCCTGGTGGTCTTATTACGTTAACACCCCAGGTCAAGACTGGCTGGGTGGACATGGAGTTTGAGTGGCATCATTTGTCTGAGGTTTATACCCAGCCTTGGAGGTGAATCTCATTCCCCCTGGGTATAGACACAGGGACAGGCCTGATCATAGAGCAGAAGGCGCAAGGGGCAGAAGCAGCATCAACTAGGGCCAGGCAGGGCTTCAGGCCTCAGGATCAGATGCCAATCACTGTCATTGCAAAGCTCATCTCAAGTCATAGTGGAGCAACAGGTGACTTGAAGAAGACACTGGCCCCATCTCCATCAGTGAGGGGAAGATGTGCCACATCACTGAGGACCAGAATAGGCCAAAGTGAGAGTGGCCACCCAGAATCCTGGTGAACCCAAAGATGGTTGGAGAAAAACACCTCCCCTGAAGCTGCCCAGGCACCACTGGCAGCTCAGGAATTCTGACTTCAACATGGAACAATATGCCCATGTAAAACACATGGGGCCAGGTTACCTGGGCCCAAGGATGCAGAGCCCAAGGATGAGAAGGTGAGGGAGGAGGGGATGGGGGTGCAAGTAAGGTTGTGGTGATCAGTGCAGGGAGCACATCAAGGATGCCCAGGAGGAAATACCTGCCTCAGACCATCCGTCTGCTGCAGTGCCTGCGGGGAGGATGTCTTAGGGTGTGTCCTGTGCTGCAGCTCCTCTGGAAGGCTCTGGCTGTATTCTGTCTATGGGAGGCACAGGGAAATACAGGCATGTGGGTGATCTTTTCTCCTCTTGAAACTCCAGTATGAGCCCAGGAGTCAGAACTGGCTCCTGCTTCAACACCTGTCACACATCTGGAGGGGCTCGTTGCAACGTCAGCCCAGGACTACGATGCTGCTCCAGACCAGGAAGGCTGCCCATCTCCAGCAATCCTGCCACCTCCAGCAGTAGCTCCACTTGCAGCTCTAGAGCCTGGTCTGGCCTATGCAGCACCTTCTGACCTGACTGTGTCCCGAACATGCCTGCCTGAAGAATCCTCCCTTGAACCTGCCCTCATTCTTGCTACAGAGGAGCTGCCTGTAGAAAATGCACCAGGGCCAGTTCCTGAGCTGATTATTATTCAACTGGCTCTCTCACTCCCAACAGAAGTTGTTTTACCCTTCACCCCTGTTTGACTTTCTCCTTTTATTTTCTTCAATTGTTATATTTTCCTTTTTTTTCAGGGTGTGAATCAATGTATTAAATAAAAGTTATTGTTTATATTTTAAATTGTGTCACTCCTGAGCATGACGTACACTCATGAGGCTGTGCAAGCATCACCACTGTCTAGTTCCATCCCACCCAAAGGACACTCTGCCCCAAAAGTACTCAATCTGCACTCCTCCTGCCCTTGGCAACCCCTGATGTGCACTCTCTCTATCTTTCTTTGTCTTCTGGATATTTCCTATGAGTGGATTATTACCATAGGTACCTTTTTGTGTTTGCTCATCTATGTTTTTGTTATTTGAAAGAAAAATTCTAGATGGATTAGAGATCATTTGTAAAAAAACAAAAAGAACCCTTTGGCTAACTATGTGTGTAACCTTGAAGTACAGACCACTGTGCTAAGTGTGACCCCAGGGCCAGAAGCCAGTCAGGCAAAAATTGGCTCTTCCTGTGACCAAAACAAAAATGAGAAAAATGGGTACTCTACCTTATCAAATGCTTTTTTGCATCTATTGATATGATCATGTGATTTTTTTCTTTCCTTTTGTTTATGTGATGTATTACATTTATTGATTTGCAAATATTGTACCATCCTTGCATCCCTGGGATGAATCCCACTTGATCATGGTGTATGATCTTTTTAATGTAACCCTAGTACATGGTTGGTGGAAGGCAGACTGGTGCAGCACTGCGGAAAACTGTATGGAATTTCCTTAGAACTAAAAATGGAACTGCTTTATGACCTGGCAATTCCACTACTGGGTTTATAACCTAAGAACCCTGAAACAACAATCCAAAGAACCTATGCACCCCAGTGTTCATTGCAGCACAATTTACAATTGCCAAGTGTTAGAAGCAACCTACATGCTCATCAGCAAATGAGTGGATCAAAAAACTATGGTACATTTACACAATGGAATTCTACATAGCAGAGAGAAAGACGGAGCTCCTACCCTTTGTGACAGCATTGATGGAACTGGAGAGCATTGTGCTAAGTGAAATAAGCCAGGTGGTGAAAGACAAATACCAGATGATCTCACTGATAAGTGTAACCTATTCAATAAAACAAACAAGCAAGCAAAATATAACCAGATACATTGGAATAAAAAACAAACTGACAGTAACCAGAGGGGAGGGGTGAGAATAATGGGGAAGGAGAGGAAGGGTCATCAAGGAACATGTATAAAGGACACATGGATAAGCCAAAGTGGGGTAGGATCGAGGGTGGGGTTGGGGGAAGTGGTGGAGGGAAAATAGAGACAACTGTACTTGAACAACAATAAAAAAAAGAGGAATAAAAAGGATAAGAAGAGAGAAAGGTGGAGCCTGAGAGACACTCACCAAGCCACTCATCATGGTAACCTCTGGGGTGGGACTTGCAAATATCTTGATCTTGAGGTGATGTCTAAACTTCTATAATGCATGTATGACTTTGATAGTTCCAAAGATATTAATCATATGTTCAATGTTATCCATTTATCACTCATCTATGGAATAAAGTACATTATTTAGTTTTTAAAGGATTTGTGATGAAAAAAAAAAAAAAGGTTTCTTATAGTAGAATAATGAATTCTAAAGCAACTTGACATCAAGAAAAGAAGAAAGTGTATTCACAGAGGAGAGCCCTGACTGGGGTGGTCCCGTTCTAATCCTTCCCCTGTGTGTGCATGCTTGTGGGCATGTGCACATGTGTGTGTGCCTGTGTTCCCATGCTCATTCACGCACATGTGATGCTTGTGTTTGTTCATGTATGTGTGTGTGTGCTTATTTGGAATGTTGGGCAAGGAGTATTCCAAGGTGTGAGACTGACTAGTGAAAACTCATCTCCCCAGATGTGGACACTGCCAGTCAATCCTCTTCCTCCTTGGCATTTCCGTGTCCCCACATCAGAATTTCCAAAGCCCCTGCTGTGGAACATGAGCCATTTCCAATTTTTCACTCCCATGATTTTGCTGAAGGGAACATCCATGTCCATAAATCTTTACTTTGAACAAACAGGTCTCTAGAAGCAGAGGTTTTCCGTGTAACGTAAACACAGTGTTAAGGTGTTGGGGGCAGTTCTCTACATCTCAGGTCACCTTGCCCACTTTAAACCTTGTTTGGGAAAGCAGGGGTGCCTGGTACTGAGACCTGGGGTTGAGACTTCAGGGAGGGAGGGAGAATGGGTTGAGACTGGAGGAGAGCAAGTACCAAGGAGTGACACCACACCCAGCTGGAAGGTCCCACCCGTCCTGCCTCTGCCTTACCTCCCACACTCATACCCAAACCCCAGCCAGCCTCACCCTACTCCATGACTCAGCTGGCTGAGCAGCCTGCCCTGCCATCCAGGACACAGGTAGACAGGTCTGCACATTCTGACCTGCTCCCCTTCCCTCAAAGCATGGAGCTCATTCCATGTCAGGAAAGCAGGTCTTGGGAGGCTCAGCCCATCACAGGGACCACCGTGGTGAACATGCTCTATTCAAGTGAAGTTCTCAGCTGCACTTGAGCTTGCGTGAGCAGAAGGGGCCTTACAAGGGGCCTCACAGAGGGGCCCCACATACACAGCACACTCAGCTTTTTTGAGGGTTTTCTTCTCAGTGGGGACAAGGTTGGAGCCCTCATCTCCTTCCAAGTCAGGTCAGGGGAGTCCACGTGGCCTGAGGCTGCCAGGTGAGGCCATGGTCAGCAAAGTGTCTCCTGTCTGCTCTGAAATAGGACCCCAGGGCAGAGAACATAGGTCCTTGAGGTGGGGACTCACCAGGCTCTCCCTGGAGGAGGATAGAAAAGCCCCAGATGATAGATAGGAACAGCAGGAGAGAGGGCAAAGGAGGACATTTTTGTGGATGTAAGTCTTCTAACCAATTTTAAAATAAGCCAGAGACTCAGAGAAAGTGTTTTTAAGACACAAATCTGAGATTTTTTTTTATCATAAATGGGTGGTGGATTGTGTCAAATTCTTTTTATGCATCTGTTAACATGATAATATGATTTGTATCCTTCATTTTATTTACATGGTGTATCATGTTAATTGACTTGGAAATATTGTACAAACCTTGCATGCCAGGATGCAAGTCCTATCAAAACACCAATAGCATATTTCACAGAACTAGAGCAAATAATCCAAAAATTTATATGGAATCCCAAAATACCCCAAATAGCCACAGCCATCTTGAGAAAAGAGAACAAAGATGGAGGAATTTTGCTACCTGATAGCAAATTATACTACAAGGCCACAGTAATCAAAAGAGACTGGTACTGGCATAAAAACAGACATATAAATCGATGGAATAGAATAGAAAGCCCAGAAGTAAATCCATGCCTATGCAATCAATAAATATTTGACAAAGGAGGCAAAAATATATAATGGGGCAAAGACAGTCTACTCAATAAATGGTGTTGGGAAAATTCAATAGACACATGCAAAAAAAAAAAAGGAAATGACCACATTCTTATTGCATACACAAGAATAAACTAAAAATGAATTAAAGATTAAATGTATGATTCAATACCATAAAAATCTAGAAAAAAAAACACAGGCAGTAAAATATCAGACATTTCTTGTAACAATATCCTTCCTGATATATATTCTTTTGCAAGGGAAACAAAAGAAAAAATAAAGCAAATGAGAGTACATCAAACTAAAAGGTGTTTGCACAGCAAAGGAAACCATCAATGAAATGGAAAGACAACCCACTACATGGGAGAACATACTCACCAATGATATATCTGCTAAGGGGTTACTATCCAAAATTTATAAAGAACTTATAAAACTCAACACCAAACAAAACCCACACAAATAATCAATTAAAAAATGAACAAAGGGGTCTGAATACACACTTCTCCAAAGAGGACACACAGAAAGCCAACAGATACATGAAAAGATGTTCAATATCACTAATCATCAGTGAAATACATATTAAAACCACGATGAGATATCACCTCACACCTGTCAAAATGGTTATCATCAATAAATCAAGAAAAAACAAATATTGGCAAGAATTTGAAGAAAAGGAAATGCTCATACACTATTGGTAGGAATGCAGATTGGAGCAGCCTTTGTGGAAAACAACGTGGAATTTTCTCAAAAAATTAGAAATGTTACTGTCTATGACCCCATGATTTCACTTCTGGGAATTTATCCAAAGGAAACTGAAACACTGATTCAAAAGAATATATGCACCTCTATGTTCATTGCAGCGTTATTTACAACAGCCAAGATTTTGAAACAGCCTAAGGGCCCATCACTAGATGAGTGGATAAAAAAGCTGTGGTACATTTACACAAGAGAATACTACTCAGCCATTAAAAAAAAAGAAAGAAAGAAAGAGAAAAAGAAAACTTACCTACTCTAACCACATGGGTGCATCTAGAGAGTATTAGGTAAATGAAATGAGCCAGTCAAAGAAAGATAAATATCATGATTTCATTTAAATGTGGAGCCTAGTGAGCAAAATAAACCAATAAACAGAAGAGAAATAGACTCACAGATACAGAAAACAGCCTGGCAGATATCAAAGGGAAGGGTACTTGGGTGGTGGGTAAAATAGGTGAAGCAAAAACAAAACAAAAACTCATAGAAGCATTACAATATGGTGATTATCAGAGGGAAAAGGGGGTGAGGGTGGTAGATGAGGGTAAAATAGGGATACATGGTGATGGAAGGAGACTTGACTTAGGGTGATAAACACACAATACACTATGTAGATGATGTGTTGTAGATATATACATCTGAAACCTATATAATGTTATTAACCAATGCCACCCCAATAAATTTAATAACCAATAAATAAATAATCAAATAAAAGCTACATTTTGCATATTGTATTTGCAGTAGGACACATATCCAGGTCACCTAAGACACTTAAAAGGACAATGGGCCCTAACTTGTGTGGGTCAGTGGATTGAGTGCTGGCCTGTGAACCAAAGGGTCACAGGTTCAATTCTCAGTGTAGGGCACATGCCTGGGTTGTGGACCAAGTCCCTGGTAGGGGACACGTGAGATGCAATCATGCATTGATGTTTCTCTCCCTCCCTTCCCCTCTCTAAAAATAAATAAATAATTACAATCTTTAAAAAAGGAATGGACTAAGAAGATCAATGATGGAGAACAGATTACATGAATTTAATAACAGAAGATGATGAGAAGAAAAAACGGAGCAGAAACTTTCAATTACACATGTTTAGTTCTACATGGAAAAAGAGTCAGGAGAAGAAATTAAGGAAACAGCAGGCTTAGTAAGTTTTGCATGTGAAAGAGGAAGCCTATTATTTTTGAAAGACTAAAGAGAAATATTATTTATCTGCTCCCTACATTAATTCTGCAATAGCTGAAAAAAATGGAAAATTTCTCTCAGAGACATTTCCCAGTAAGCATTCTAGAAAGTGCTTTCTGCTGGCTGACACGCCCGCTTTCCCCCTGCTCTGTAATCCTCTCTCCCAGTAGACCGTGAGTTGCTTGGAGCCAGTCCCCGGCTTTATTTATCTTTCTTTTTTCTTGCTGGAGAATTATAATTTGTTTGAGTAAATATGTAGAATTTTGATCATTTTTAGATATTCTTTTTTGTATTAGCTCAAATGGAGTCTGGCCTAATTTATATACAAATCTATGTAGAGCATTATATGCTAACAAATTCTATTGGCTTCATGTTAAGTGTAACCAGTGATGGTACAATGCTTTGGGAAAACCAGAAGAGCTACCCCCTAATTATAACTGGGAAAGTTCTAGAAATGTTCATAAAAATTGATTTTGTAATCTTTTCAGAACTCATGTTTGGAAAGTAAGTCAAAATAAGAAATAAGGAAAAATGGTGTTTTCTGACATTCATTAAAAATTATCTTTAATAGTGACTGTTATAAATGAACTAAATTTCAACAAAAGGATAAATTGAAATTGATCAATTATTCTACATTAATTCAACGTGCTATTTATACAGTCATTAAAGTGATACTTAAAAAGATTTTACAGACACATAGTAAAAGGTTATTATAAAATTTAAAAGGAAAAAAGTAAACCAATAATTGCAAATACTATATAATTACAGTTATGTTAAATCTATGTACACCAAGTGGAGAAATGTATAAAATAAAATATTATGGTAATATTTTAGGCAGTAAGTTTATATTTTTAGTTTTTTAAAATTATATTATTCAAAATAAAGACAAAAAATGAGAGTTTTCTTTTTTTCATCTTGCGGACTTAAGTTTGGTGACTTTACAGGACAAAAAACAGTTCTTTATATGGAAGAGGTCACTATATGGTTCACACATTCAAAATTTCTTAAATATTTACTAGCGCCTACTGTGTTCCGTGAACATTTCTGTTTGCTTTTCAAAAACAGCACAGATGTTATGGTTATGTAGGCTTAGAAATCTAATATTGATGATATAGGTATATATAGATGATACACAAATAATATATGAATATCAGTGACATACGTGTATTCTCAATGTCCAGTTGAAATAGGCTGTGGTGGCAGTGGCCACGACAAGCAGCTGCTGTCATCATTGCTGACATTTTTAGCAGAGGTGACAAAAATTGAAACAGCTTGAAAAATTTAAGTGCATTGGTGTCTGAGTAGAGTATGGCTTAATGATGGCTTATGGCAGGGTCAGGGATAAGCAGCAAGTGCCTGGCAGTTATAAATAGTGAGCACGGACTCAAGACCTAATGGACTGAATGGTAACATTAAAAAGCCAATGACAATGGCAAATGGGAATTTGGTGGAGCAGAGACTCTGGCAAATGCAGTTGAAGGACATTTGCTGCTCTGAAAGCAGCCTCTGGCACCAGAGACAAACCTCATCTTTAAGGCCCTTCCAGGGCTAGCTAGCATATTTTCCTGAAAAATGTCTTTTAGAATCGAGGAATTTGCCAATGCTGTAAGCTGTCGAAACTTCAAGTAGGCCCTGGCTGGGTAGTTCCGTTGGTTAGAAAGTCATCCCAATACACTAAGGCTGTGGGTTCCGTCTCCTGTGGAGCACGCGCAAGAATAGCCAAAAAGTGAATACACAAGTGGGTGAACAGATCAGTGTCTCTCTCTCTGCCTTCCTCTCAGTCTAAAATCAATTTTAAAAACTTTAAGTAAAACACAAAGTGCTTTTTATATTTAAATGCTCTCATAATCATAAAGAATAAATGTTTGAAAAATTCTTCTGCAAGGCAAGGTGAAAAAAATAATTAAGTATGAAAGATTAGTTTACAGCATTCAAACTTTACTTCTAAATTGGACTCGGGTATTGGGAACAAATAATTTACCGGTCGCTATTTTATAACCCTCCTTTCATTACACAGAAAGAAGTCACGTGGGTTTTTGATGGTGCTAGTGGTGGCGGTGAGCTGTGTGTTTTGTACGTGTTGGTGAATGCCTCTATATGTCTGTATCTGCAGGCCTCTGTGTTAACAGGCAGAAAAACCTGGACCTCTCTGAACCAGAAAGGGGGCCAGCACTGTTATTCTTGCTTTTTAAAGCTCCAGATTCAACTTATGAGCTGCCAGAGTCACATTTCTTTTCATTTACAAAAAGGGTAAACAATTCAGCCCCCTATCAAACCAACCCCTCCCTTTGCTTTTCCTGTCAACTGCTGGTACTGCCCTGCCTTTCTTTATTTGGAGGAAACCTAGAGGTGTGCCCATGGAGAGGAAATGAGGAGGGGAAAAGGTGAGAATCCTCCAAGCATCCTGGAAAGTAAGTCATTTGGAGAAACAATGTCCCTAAATCACCGTGGATATAACCCTAATTACAAAGTCCATCTTCTCAAGAGCAACAGGAGCCATTGGCTGCAAGCAGTCCTGTGTGGTCTTTGGTTCAAAAAGGAAGAAGAAAAAACACCTGTGGGAATCTGTGGAGAGAGTGCGGTCAGTACTTTGTCTTTCAGCACTTAGAATAAGGACAAGGGCTCACAGAGCAGCCTAATGTACTTTCCCTGCCTGATGACTTCTCTTTAGCCTGATGGGCGCCTACTGTTTTCATTAGGCTCCATGCCCCACACAGAAAAGATGGCATAGCAGGGCCCCTTCAAAGATGGCATGTTTGTAGATACTGCTCAGTCCCCTTTGTGCAGTAAGAGCTGTTTTTGATACTAAAACTGATTTGTATCTCCTTTTTTTAACCTTGGCTCTACAGTTAACTAGATGCCCACAGTGGCATTCACCTCACCAGAGTGGCCATACCCCACTAGCCAGACCACTCTACCCTTTACCATACCAGATAAAACAAACTAGGACTCAGCCCTCTCATCATAACCCTGTAAAACATGAGAGCCAGATGGTGGAGCACATCCGACTGATTGCAGCCAAAAACAAAGGGGAAAAGTGTGTGTGTGTGTGTGTGTGTGTGTGTGTGTGTGTGTCTAATCTGTTAAAGTACCAGGAGACTTCCATTCAAATTGGAAAATGCAGCTGGCAGACCCCCTCAAACCTGTGAAAACACTGCATGGCAAAATCTCCTCTGCTTTGCAATGAAGACAGTTCTTGTGTAAGAAAAGGGAGAAATGAACTTGTTTTTGATGCAGCCTTGTCCTGATCTGAAATATCTTGACATATACTTGACAGCTCTGTCTATCTTCAGCTTCTGGGTCATGCTCTTATTTTAATCCCTTACACCATTCAGTATTTTGCAAGGAAAAACTTTCATAACCACAGATTGCACTAGAGAATGTTAGGACTCTAGTGTGTATAAAAGTAACATTTCACCCTTTTAATTTTGCAGATTGCATTACATTTTAGAGTGGATAGTAATTTGCAGGAATCAGCAAAAAGATTGGGTTTAATGCTCATAAGGAATGAATTGTGCCAGTTTAAAGTTATCCAAATACTTTGCACGTGAGCCACTCTCCTCCCTGACAGGTGTTAGACATGTTACAAGAGAAATCTGGGAGGGCTGTAAACAGCACATTAAACTTCAATCATTTCTTCAAGAGCTAAATTATAATGACAGAAAACAAGAGTGCTAAATATAGTGGCAGACAATGTTATATTGTATGTCTGTGTGTTTCAAAACTTTATTCATCCACAGTAATATAGAGGGTTTGCAAGCTTTTACAGGCATCATAGTACAACCCACTTTAGGCTTTGGTAGAGGAGAATAAAGCCATCTTTCACAAAAAAATTTCATAGGTACTTTAAATTAATGTTCTAAAAATGACTTGAATGTTTTAAAGTACTACATAGTGATTAGGGGTTGTGATTATGTGTTTTGATGACTATATTTATACACTTATATCTGGTATGATGAACTAGGAGCAAAAACAAATCAGCCCAGGTGGGAGAAGAGCATTGAGATGAAATAAACAGTTATAGCACAAGATAGGAAATGGAACAGTAAACTGGTCCAGTGAAAGCTTCAATGAATGACTTCATTGGTTATAGCAGAACCACTTTTCGTCCTCGGTAAGGACTATCTCAGATTCCCAGTTTCTCTGAACCAACTTGAGGAAAGGTTTCTTCTTACGTGTGTACTTATTACACATGCACTCAAACAAGTTTCTAAGAAACCAGGGGAAGGTGAATGCTTCTCTGGTTCTGATGATGGTGACTCACTTGCTGACCAGTAAGCCATCCTGCAGCTGCTAGAATCTGCCATGGTGTCATGGTGGCCCACATGCTCTCTATACCCTTGTCCCCAATTTGGTTTATGTCAGTTGACATCCTAAATGCTGGCTGTAAAGGGCAGTAGAGTGTAGAGATTAAGAGTGCAAATTTGGAACCAGACTTTTTTGGTTCCAATTTTAACTCTGCTAATTACTAGCTGTGTGACCTTGGGACAATTATTTAAACTCCATTTGTTGCAGGTTTCTTGTTTTAAAAAGATTATAATAATTGTACCTACTTTAGGATTGTTGAAAGGATTAAGTGGTAATTTATAAAATTAGCATATTGTAATAATTATATAGTTGTTAGTTTTTATTTTTCTTTAAATGACCTGGTAGACTGTAGTTCCAAATTGATGTTGGGATATATCTTGGTAATTATGAAAGAAGCAAGATTTTCAGAGAATGAAAAAGGAAAGAAGAAAAAGTCTGGGGTGGAGCCATGATGTCCTAAGCCAAAGAGATGATTCCATTTAACTTTGTACCATGACTTCATCTGCAGCATTGTTTACTTCTCCAAATCATGATAAATATTAATTATTATTTTTAAATGGAATTAGAGTCTTTAGAGATAGTGTTTATTTTACTTTTAGAAAGGGAAAGATAAGAGAAAATTCAGTATGCCTACATAAAATGTATACTTTAATTGTAAATAAGGTATTAGTACGTACTTACAGATATCCAAACTAGAACTTGACAATGTTAATCTGTGCCGAAAAATGTTCTGGGAAGCTACCTAGGTATAGGTAAGGAGCAAGGATAACAAGTAATATTTACAACAGGAATATAAATTTTTGTAGAATATATTTCAGAGTTTTGAAAATGTCTGAAGGTACACTTATTGCAGGATTTTTTAAGTTCAATGTTAGAAATAAATGACCTAGAACCATAACCAAATTACTTTTCTAAGTAAAGGAGCATGGACAGATATGTGGGAGGTTTAGTGTCTCATGAAGGAAAGAAGTTGGAATTATTTTAAGTAATAGGTTAATCATTTAAAGCAACTTACCATTTGTTGTCATATCTGCTGATGCCTGTGGTAAAAATTGACTTTAAAATATCAAAAATAAAAGTGTAAGAAAATAGAAAGTGGAAATCTTAGACTTGGTGAAGAAAACAGGAGGGAACAAAATAAAAATTAATAACCAAAATGCCCATGATAATCTACAATTACACTTTAAGGTATTTTAGTCCACAGGTGTCAACTTTTGCCCACGTTCAGGAATGCAGCCTTCACAATGTACAATGTATAGTCTAAAATTACATAGACAGCCAATTCAAAAATATTTTTCAATATCTTTTCAATAGATTCAATATGTTTTTCAAAATACTTTTGACATTGCGTTACGGAAACAATGTGTATGAGTACTGGTTGGGTCTTGACCATTTTCTTCAAGATACAAAATACAAATGTAAACCATAGGCTACCCTTTTACAGAGTGTACCCATCATTTGTGTGTTTGCTCTCAGATCCACT
The DNA here is from genome assembly GCA_004027475.1 of Anoura caudifer. Lineage (NCBI taxonomy): Eukaryota > Metazoa > Chordata > Mammalia > Chiroptera > Phyllostomidae > Anoura > Anoura caudifer. The sequence continues at coordinate 141,363 of PVKU01003774.1, forward strand.
CATCACCTTTTCCGTGCTCTGCTTTGCAATGCAGGGGCTGACATTTCTCCTGCCCCTTCCTGTGTTCTCTGGTTTCCTGATACATTTGGCCAATAAGTGACACTGGGAGAAGTTAGAAGACCAAGGTTCCTCCCACTTCCCCTCGCTGCAGGAGCAGGAGCAGGAGCAGAAACAGTTATCTCTTTCTTTCTCCCGCTTTCTTTTTATAAATCAGTAGCATTTCTGCTTCTTCAATGATTTCAGGAGGTGTACCATAAATGTTTGAGAAAGAAAAAAGAAAAAAGAAAAATAATATTCAATATGAATGTTCTAGAAGGAGATAGATCAAATTCTGAGCCTGGAGATGATATCCTTTCTAAAAAGGACAATTCACAGACAAAAGAGTTAATTATCTATTAATTTAACAGTAATTCAAACTAACTACAGATCCCTATTAAAAGACAAAATTTGTATCATTTTCCAGTCAAGCATGTGAAAAAGAGATATTGAGGAATTTAAATAAAATCTTGCATGATCCTTAGGAATCATTAAATAACATTTTCTTCCTTCCTTTCTTCCTACCCTTCCTTCCTTCCTTCTTTTCTTCCTTTTCTTTTCTTTATGCAAACAGTGGAAGAAAATATTCTGGGAAAAACAACATTATTAGATAGACTATGGATTTCCAGACCTGCAACAACTGGAAGTTTCACAAAAGCAAATGCTAAGTTTGTTTTGGCACTTTTTCTTTCAGGAGCAAGTCCTTAGGACTCTGATGAGACAATAGGTTTTCTGGTGAGTTACACAATAGGAAATAAACCTTTTAACCACTAAAAATAAATATGAAAAGTAGTAGGAAATCTTGAGCTGGTTTTCTGGTTCAATGATATTGAGTGTCAAGTGTTCAAGATACTATCTAATTCGGCCAATTGTCTTCTATGTCACTTGAAAAATTCAGAATATGTATAGCAAACGTGCTTGTTTTAGATCCTTCACACTGCAATTTTCTCAGTTTAGAATACTCTTCACCTTAGGCCTTCCTAAGGTTGCTTATTCATTTCATTCAGGTTTCAATGAAATATCAACTCCCCCCACAATCCTTTCTGACCTGACAGCCTAAGGGTATATACCCAATCCATTCCAGGCTCAAACACAGAGAAATGCTGATTTTCCCTGGATTTTTCTTGTTATTATTGTCCCTAAAATAAGAACTAGAAAAAGTAAAGAGAGAAATAAATGACCTTAAAAAAAAGAACTAGGAAAAATGAAATTGGAGAAAGTCACCTAATTGTCAGTTATTTCACCATAGGCTCATTAGGTGGGCATATTTCACTTTTTAACTGGTCTAAGTATTTCAGAAAGGCAAAGATAAGAGAAAATTAAAGAGTAATATTAATTTCATATCATTCCTAGGCTAAGAAATGAGAAATATTTAACAAAGTATAATGCCATCATATCCTGAAAAGCTGTCCCTTCCTAATGTCACATCAAATAAGTGTACAAACTGAAAACAAAAATGGAAATCAGTTAACATCATTTGGTGTGGAAAGCTGACACTTATTGTTTTTCATTGTAGAGTAACATATGAGAAAAAAATTACTATAGTCACTCTACATATGTATGTATTTATTTTACATATTTATTCTGGTCAAGAAACCCTGCTTTAATTGTAAATGGCCTGATATATGATTTGAAAATATCAGAGATAATGACCTCCTTGGAAAGTAAATTTTTGTATGTTTTTATGTCAATAGAAAGGAAACGAAGGTTTTAGTTGAGGTTAGAGTATTTTGGATTCTTTTTTTAGTTAAGTGTCAGGAAGCAGAGAACTTTCCTTCTAACACAATGATTTTTTCTTTAACACACTGTCCATAATTTAAATCCTGGTTTTGAGGGACTACAATGTTAAGTGTCTGAAATATGCTCAATGATGGAATGAGTTTCCTGTGTGGAATAAATAATGTTTGATTAAATCCATTTTTGCTTACAAGATAAAATATTGTATCTGACAAAATTTAATTACCTCCACTGCCCACACTTTAGAAAAATGTGGATTTTCCAAGCTGCCTTTATACATGAAATAATATAAGCAGTAACGAATGAAAGTAGGTACAGACTATTTTAGTAGCAATTTTCAAATGCTTTCCAGAAATTTAGATGGCAGATCAGCTCTTTGTGCCTGAAAAAAACTGATGATGATTCACTGCGCCATTAGGGCATATTCTCTCAGATGACAGTGTGACCACAGAAAACTGATATACGTCCAGAAGAACTTTACTTCACCTTTATTATAGTTTATTTTATTTATAACAAAACCAATAAATTAAGTTAGAGTATTTCTTCTAAGAAAATATTAATGCAAGTCAATCAGAGTGTAGATGTAGAGGGAATAAAAGGAGAAGTGGTATGAACAGATCTCTAAGAAATGTAGGGGAAAAAATTCTAGAACAAAGCCACAAAATCAAAGCCAAATATGTATTTTTTTATACTTAATTACTGTCAGTGATATATCTATTTCCTGAGAGTCTGTATTTTACAAATAGGTTTATTGAGGTATAGTACATATGAAGTAAAATTCAGTCTTTTTGCATGTTCATTTTGATTAATTTTGACAAAATATTGCAGTTGTATTACCATCACTAAAACCAAGATAAAAGACATTCTCATCATCTCAAAAAGAGTGCTTTGAAGTCAATCCCTTCCAGAATGTTACGTAAACACTATTATAGCATATGTGAGTCCCAGTTGCTCCACATTCTCATCATCATTTGATATTTCCATATTTTTTATTATTTTTATTTTAGCCATTCAATACGTGTGTCTTGGTATCTCATTGTGATTTTAGTTTTCATTTCCTTAATATTCAGATGATACACATCATTTTTATATACTTATTTATTTTTTGTATGTTTATTTGAAGCATCTGCTCAAAATTTTCTATGTTTTTATTTTGTACTATGTGTAAAATGAATAAAAATATGCCCTTGGATGAGAATTAAAAAATAAGATTCACTTTTTGTCTTTAACCTTTTGCATTTTAATTACAATGTGCCATGTTGTGGGCCTCTATGGGTTCATATTGTTTGAGAATCTCTGCAGATGCTGGATTTGTATGTCTATTTCTTTCACCAATTTAGGAAAAGTTTCTGTTATTTTTTCAAATAGGTTTTCCATTTATTGCTGTCATCTTCTGGCATCCCTATGATGGGAATGTTAGTATATCTGAAGTTTCCCAGGAACTTCTTATACTATATTCATTATTTTGTATTATTTTTCTTTTTGCAGTTCTGATCCAGTGTTTTTGTTTGTTTGTTTCCTTATATGACAATTTGCTGGTTTGATTCTTGGCTTCATCTACTATACTGTTGATACACTGTAAATTATTTTTTATATCAGATGGTGTATCCTTTATTTCTAACTAGTCCTTTTTTTATGTTGTTGAAGTTCTCACTCAGTTAATTGACCATCCTTATACCCTGTGTTTTGAATTCTGCATCTAGAAGATTGCTTGTCTTCCTTTTGTTTAATTGTTTTCCTAGAGTTCTGTTTTGTTTTTCATTTGGGACATGTTTCTTTGCCTCCTCAATTTGGCAGCCTCATTTTATTTGTTTCTATGTATTAAATAGAGCTACTATGTCCCCTAGGCTTGGAAGAGTAGCCTAATGTAGTAAGTGTCCTATAGGGTCAATGACACAGCCACCCCTATTACCAAAACTGGGTACTTGAGGTGCCCTTTTGTGTGGGCTGAATACACCTTCCTCTTGTAGTTGAGGTTTCATTGATATTGGAGTGTAAATGGGAGGGACTTATCCTCAGGCTGATCAGCTGCAAAGAATGGCTGCGACCAGTGACCACTGATCTCTTACCACCATGAAGGATCAGCTATTCAGAGGCCTAACCCACAGAGAAGGATTTTCTTCAGTGGGCTTCTGGTACCTACTAAGTTTGCCCCTTGAGTATGTCACATGTGATCACAACATAACCATGTTGTTGGTTATGCTTTGATTTGATGTGAAGCTATCCACTGGGTATGTTGTCTCTGGGGCCTCCTGAGAAGTGCAGACCAAAGTCAACCACAGTCTGCGTTCTGCCCAGGACCAGCCAGCATGATCTACAAAGCAATCTGCAGATGTGTGCTGCTTGTGCTGGGCTTGGGGTACCCAGGTGAGGCCATGCTGCATGCAAACCAAGACCAGTTGCTGCTAGTGCCAGGGTTGGGGCCCGACAGTGAGAGGCATGGGGCTCACTGAGGCCAGATTTTGTTGGTTTGAGAGATCTTTAGTAAAATATGAAGCATAAAAATTATGAAATATTACTAGAAGTTATGGGAATTCTCTTTCTGGCACTGGAAAGTTGGGCTGGGGGTTCTGATGTCGGGCTGGGATTCCTCACTTCTCAGGAGGGGATCTCTGCAAGTGAGATATTCTTCCCAATTTTTATCTGCCACGTGTAGCTGTGCGATCAGTCCCTTCTACCAGTCTTGTGATGACTTGTTCTTTAATTCCTTGGTTGTAGGAATTAATATTAATGAGGCAATATTCAACCATATTTCAGGTGGCTCTGAATGATGGTTTTTCTGTAGGTTAGTTGTAAGTTTGATGTGGTTGTGAAAGGATTCAAATACCATGTTTACCTAAGCTGCCATCTTGATCAGAAGTCTTCTTCTAGATGTTTCATAGTCTTAGGTTTTACATTTAGGTCTATAATGCATTTGAATTAATTTTTTATATCTGCTGCAAGGCATGGATTATGATTCATGTGGCCATGGAGCCATAAGGTCCTCCCCAGGTGTAATCTAGACCTTAACAAAGGCATGCTCTGCCAAGAAAAATAATTTTTAAAAAAATATTTTAAAAACTCTATGATGTATAAATTTCTCAACAAGTGACTACAAATGGCAAATTCAGATAGCTATAAATTGATGAATAATGGATTAGACATATTTTGTTAACATATTTCTATTTTTTCTTAATTTTATTTTGATTTTCATGTAATCTCTTAGCAGAAATATTTCAGCTCAAATTCAGAACTGTAGGTCACTGAACTGAATTCACAGTATGCATAGTTTTTTACAAAATATGGCATAATGGTTAAAGGATCTTCAATCATTGTTCTTCCTATTAAATTTTTAGTTAAGACAGCTCTCAAACACAAAGTGGGTCTAGTATAAAATTTACTTCACTCGATGTCTGGCTGCTTCAATGAGACCACATAAATTATAGAGCTTGCAAACTCTTTTAAGGACAACATACATTATTTATTTTTATAGAATTTCTTATATTTTGTTTAATGATTTCAAAAGTAATCCATGTTAATTTTAGAATTTTTTTAAATGAAGTATCTAAATTTCAATTATCTAGAGATAATTCAGGTTAACTTTTGTGTATATTCTTCCAGTATTCTCTTAACTATATGCATGAATAATACATATTTCTCATAGGAGAATATGAATCCATTTATTTGTTTAATAAAAGCAAACATATCTATGTATGTGCATATGTATAAATTTATACTTGATATTAACGCATTATATTGTTTTTATAACTTTTAAACTTTAGATAGTAATACGTGACATATGGAAAATTTATGTAACATAAATTCACAAAGAACCAAATGTCATGAAGCTCTTTAGTCCTACATAAGTCAGATATGTAGTATTTTTTCTTCTTATAAAAATCGATTTAGGGAATATTTTGATTACTCTTCTAGCAGTTTTTAAACTACAGTGTAGTTACAATATCTAACTAAATCAAAAGCTAACATCATTTCACTAAAAATACTCTGATTTAAGATGATGTTTATTCTTTACTTTAGAAATGACTGGCGTCTTATGTATGGCTTCATAATAAAATGGCTAGCCTATAGTTTGTATGGAAAAGAGATAGGAAATCCCATGGTTACCTATAATCTACAATATATTAGTAAATAAGTTTTCACTTTATTTTGCCTATATAAGGAGACTGATGTTTGATCCAGGGGTGTCCAACCCATGGTCCAGGGGCTACACATGGCCCAGGATGGCTATGAATGCAGCCCAACAAAAAATCATAAATTTACTTAAAACATTATGAGTTTTTTTTGTGATTATGCATCACAGTGTATTTAATGTGTGGCTCAAGACAACTCTTCTTCTTCAAGTGTGGCCCAGAGATGTCAAAAGGTTGGACATCCCTGGTAGGAAAATTTGGGCTGGGGGGTGTTAATTATTTAGTCACATAGATATTTGTAAGTCACCCTCTTAAACACTCAAAGACTTTTCAGTGTTTTACATTGAGATCACAATGTTAAACAAGATCAAATACTACTTTAATTCACTATCACAAATCTTATAAAACATCTCAATTGTTTTCATTTAAAAATCTAATTAAAATAAAAATTTCTCATAGTAGAATATAATGTTATTTATCTGTTTAGTAAAAGCAAAAGTATGTATGTATTTGTATAGATATAAAATATATGTAATATAAAATCATTGTAAAATTGCAGTATAGGTTATAAAATTACAGTATGGATAAATTGTGGTTATGATGAATTAAGGATTTTATGGAACAGTTTTGGAATTGATAAGGGAAAAATTCTGAGATGTCCTACATTAAATTACAGCAGGTGGGAGAGTGGGGAAGAGAGAGGGAGGTTAACAAGTTATTAAATTCACGGGCCCAAAACTACAAAAGACTATCCACATTTCTGAATGTATGTTAAAACTGAATCAACCTCCAGGTGACTACTTCAGTTCTTATTATCCCGGATCACATAGCCAACCACCAGATGCCACTGCATCTTGCTTATGTGTGAACTATTTGGCTTATTGCCCACAACCAGTTCAAAAAAAGTAAATACTTTTTCCATAGACTATGCACCCATCCAGAACTTCTGCTTTCAATTTCTCCTACTCCCTTTATGTAGAGTCAATGTGAATTCTTTCAAAACAATTACACCTTTTTCCTCCAAACTCACTGCCGCCCCCAGAATGGCAGACACATTTGTCTTTCTCACCTAGCTCTGCCGCTGAGGTTTAGATGCATGTCCCAGGGATAGGCTCTTGTTCTGGCTAGCACAGAGCTCAGTAAACTCTCTCTTTCAGAAGAATCATTTGGACTTGAAGGTTTTTGTGAAACAGAATCAACAACTTTTAATATCATTTAAAATGCCTTTTTCTCAATTATGGACCTAATGAAAAGTTTTTAAAAATGAATATTTTTTGTCTTCTGACTCATTATAAAGCAATATTCTTTTGTGACTCTTGAACTTTGATTTGCTAAGCTTCTAAAAGACTGGTATTAACATTACATTTGTCAGAAAAATACAATAGACTTATGAGATGAGAAAAGTATCCAATTCTGTCTTTACTTCTATTTAAGTCTTACTAATGAGACTTTTTTCATAAGTTGTCTGAACAGTTGGTGACAGAATTATATAAAAGAGTTAGAGATGGGTACTCTACTCAGAAACTCATGAAAGTTATTAAAATCAGAATCTTCCAATAAATTTCTTTAGTGAGGCAATTATATTTTGTAACATATAAATATTAATTTTTACCCAAAGTTACTTTTGTCAAAAGGTAATATTTTTACCATCACTGTGTGGAAACCATCTTTTCTATAAAAGCAAGCAGTAACATGGGCTGTGGTTACCTGTGGTTCATTTATAAGGAGTCCTGAATTAAGGCTAAAAATAAAAAGGCCCTTTACTTAGTCAAAGTTCTAATGAAGGAAAGCACCAAAACAGATGATAGGGCTGCAGCCAGTGGTTGGCTGACTGGATGAGGAAGGGGGCTAGATATCAGACAAGCTTTGTGGACTGGGATCTATGGGTGAATTCATTCATTTATTCATTCATTTGTGTAAGTTCTATAAATATGTACCAATATATACATATATTTTATATATATAAGATTATGTTTGATACTAGAAATTCAGAGATAACGGAAACACAGCCCGAGCCTTCAAAAGCCTCACAGTGTGGTTTGGGACGCAGTAAGTACAGGAATGAAAATGAACCAGCTGTTATGGAAGCATGGGGAATATGAATCTCCATTCGTGTCATGTATATCAGACCTTAAGGATGGCCCTAGTTTTCTAGAAAATCAAAAACACACATTACATCTATCCCTGCAAATATGCATTTCTCATTATTACTTACAAAGGAGGACCTATTACCTTTAATTATCATAATTTTTGAGTCTAGAGACTACCGTTTTCCAGCCACTGTACTCCATGCACCTACACTCAAGGATAAGGAGACTATTAGTAAAAAAAAAATGGAGTAAACAAGATTAAAAACAATTAGAATCAAATAAATGGTAAGGCACACTGATAATTAGGATCTAATAATTCAGGCAGTGTACTAGATAATTTCACAAAAAAATTTGTATGTCAAGAATAATAACCACACTTTATTTTCTAAAAAGATACATCTTAACTATAAAAGTTTTAAGCAATGCTAAAATAAATTTCCCAAATATCATAAGCCATAAAATGTAATATTTTATTATCTTCCCACATTATTGTAGTGTTTATGTCTCTGCATGTTTAGAGTGAGTGAATAATAGTGATAGAAATGGTTTTAGAGAGTAAAATTATACTATAATTGACACTTTTCAAGTAAAATATAATTTAATGCATTTTAAAAGTATTTTGACAGGGAAAAAAACAAAATCTGCCTGGAAAATTGCTGTACATTGAACTAACTTTTATGAATGGAAATATTAAATAGTGCAAAATTAGAGAAGTTATAATTAGAAAGTATTTTCTGGTTTAAAATAAAAACTATTATTTTGAAAATTAAGAATTTTCATCAAAATTTTAACTACTTCTTTCTGTACTGACAGTTTCTATTCTAAATGATGACATTAGAAGTTACCTATTTTCTAAATTTTGCTGTCACAAGAATTCCAACTGATTCAGTCAATTACTGATTTTTATAATGTCAGACATTATCATATTTACATTCAGTCTTTAATTATAAGGCTGATTATTCAAGATAGGTTCATTGGTGATTTATATACAGAATTAGTAGATATTTAAGGATATATTCTCTACCACCTTGAAAAACATCTTGGCTAGGTATGAATCACAGTACCATTGTCTACATCAGAAAATTGCATATTATTTTTCACTAATTTTTGGTATTGAATGATACTGTGAACAAATTATGAGTTTTCTTTTTTTCTTTTATTAAGTGATTTGAGGTTTTTTAAAAAAAGATTTTATTTATTTATTTTTAGGGAGGGGGAAGGAAGAGAGAAAGAGAGGGTGAGAAATATCAATGTGCGGTTGACTCTCATGTGGCCCCCACTGGGGACCTGGCTGGCAACCCAGGCATGTGCCCTGACTGGGAATCGAACCAGTGACCCTTTGGTTAACAGCCCACACTCAATCCACTAAGCTACACCAGCCAGGGTGAATTTTCTTCTTTTTTATGACTGAATTTTAAAAATATTTTTCTTATTAATGAAGTTTATTCATTATATTAAGATAAGCTTTATTGTAAGGTTTAGTTTGTATTTATTTACTTGTCTATCTTTATGTCAGAAAGCTTTCTTCCATGAATATTTTAGCACTTTTTCCATTTCATATTTTTTATTCAGGTACAATTCTATAAATGTTGGCTCTCTTCCTTATTTTTTGTCTTCCATATTTATCATATTCTCTATAATAAATTACTCTTATTTACTTTCCTACTTGTTTTCTGTGATTTTTATAAGCACATTCATCTTTCCTTGGGGGAGGTGTGTTATTTGGGAGAAAAAGTGTAGAGTATTTGGAAAAGATATTTTGTAATCTAATGACATCTCTCCTTGGATGGGATTTATCACTAGAAAATTGACAAATAATCTGTATTATGATCTTACCAATGCTTTATCTTCTGTGTCTTCTACCTTGCTTTAACTCTATCCTTGCCACAGGCTGAAAGAGCAGGTCAGAAACAATAAAAATGACTTTATTGGCATGGCTATTTCCTTAATTTGCCCCTTTGCTGTTCCACTGTTAACCTCTGTCTCTCCAAGATCAATCTTTACCCCTCTCAAAGTAGCTCTTGTCACTTCAATTCACCTCCTTTATTCTTCAGTTCAATGCAATCTAACTTTTCTTACCCTTCCACTGAAAGTGTTTTCATCAATTATAATTCTTGATTTAAAATCTAGTGGGCAATCTTTAATCTGACCCTCATTTGACCTGATGTACCTCTAGATAGGAAAATAAAACAAAAGAAAACAAAACATCTCTATTCTACATTTCTGCCAATAGGCTGACTATCTTTGAAGTGTCAGCTGAAAGCAAATATGCCTGTGCAACACTGTGTACACACACACACACACACACACACACACACACACAGGCACATGGAGCAAAGTATAGGGTTAATTAATATGCCCAGAATTTTGCAATCAGAAAACCTAGAAAGAAGGTAAAATTTAGCACAAAGATAGTACTTAGCAGTTGAGAAAGAGTTGCTTTGTTTCTTATGTGTAGGGAGAGGATGGTTCATCATAGTCTTTTCAGTTCTTAGAGTCTCTGAAGGTGTAAATTTAATGTGCATCTCTTATTCCTAGTGAAAGATGCATTAGTTCTGCCACATTTTCTACCTGGAAAGCTCCAGCAGAATTTAATCTAGTTCAGTTATTGTCCAGATGGCTTCCAGAGTCCATAATTACCACACAACTATGATCTTGTTTTGCTGATGTTTAAAACAAAATTTTTTATCTTATACAATTCTATATAAATTAAAAACAATATATATAACACATTATTCATATCTTTCTTAATTTAACCTCTGTCTACTCATCCTGCCATATTTGCATGCAGAATATGTCCCTGCTAATCAAACTATTTACAGTTCTACTAAAGTATGCTGCTTGTTTTTTTCTTCAACGTTTGTAAAAGTTGCCTCTATTTCAAAAGTGTTTGCACTATTTTTAACTCCTGGAAAACTTCAACACCCCCAAGAATTGATGTTGTCCTTTTTGATTTTGATATCCCTTAATTTCATTTACCTACATTTGCAAAATAAAAGCTTTTCAAGGTTTTCGAAATCAGAGTTCAGTATTCTGTTCTCCATGGCTTCATTCTGTTTTATATATTTCTGTTATATATTGATTTCCTATTGCTGCTGAAACAAATTACTGCAAAATCAGTCAGTGGCTTAAAACAACACAAATTTATTACATTAATTTATGCAAGTCAGATCTCTGAAATGGGTTTCACTGTTTCAAAATCAAAATGCTGGCAGGATTATAAACCCTCTGGAGGCTCTAGGGATTATCTGTTTCCTTATCATTTCCAGCTATTAGAGGCCACCTGCATTTTTGGCTCCCCGCTTCCTCCTCTGCCATCCAAATTAGCAGTATATCACCCTGATTGGCTGGTTCAGTTGGTGCATTGTCATCCCACAACAGGAAGGGTTAGCAGTTTGATCCCCGGTCACTGCACAAGCCTAGGTTAGGGGCAGTGTCCGCACTTGGGACACATGTGAAAGACAACAGATTAATGTTTCTCTCACACATGGATGTTTGTCTCCCTCTCTTTCTCCCTCCCTTCCCCTCTCTCTAAAGATAAATAAATAAAATCTTTTTTAAAAGTCAGCAGAATATCATTTCTAATTGCCCTCTGACTCTGATCCTCAGTTATCACATTCTTCTTCTGATTCTGACACCACACTATCCACTTATAATGGACCCTTGCCTTGTACTGGGCCCACCTGGATAATCCCAAATAATCTTTTAATCTCAAGATCCTTAACTTCATCACACTTACAAAGCCCTTTTTGTCATGTAAAATGACATACACACAGATTCCCGGTATTAAGATACCAATATTTTGGGGGACCCATTATACATAGTATTACCCTACCACACATAGTATTAACTGAATTGCTTTTAAAAGTCTTTCTCCTTCCATTAAATAGTAGAGTCTTCAAAATATTTTTTGTTAAATTTATTAAACAAGGAGGCCATTAGACTGATGTAGCTGTAATGCCCTGAGGCCCTATGTAAGCAAAAAACATCTAAGCCTATAAATATCGAAAAGTTACAAAATCAGAGAACTCAGGAAAACTAATCATGAATAATTAACTAGGCTTTAAGCTATAGCCAATCACTTTCTCTGGCTCCTATCAGCAGGACACTTTGAACCACTTCTGGTTTGTCATTGCCTGATTTTAGTTCAAATAAAGTCTTTAAAAAATGTAAATATGGCCTAGTTTATCTTTTAGTATCTCTGAGGGCTACATTCATCAAAATTTCTTTAGGTGTTTCAAAAATTACAAATTCATCAGTCAAAGTATACCCAGGATAATCAGTGTTTGTGTTGCCTGTCACTACCAGAACCAATAAGGAGAGACAAGGACTGAATCTTTATGGGTGTCTTATTCAGATACCACAATCTGAGAAGATCAAGTTATGTGTCCTCAAAAACCATATTGACATCTCATCTCAAGCAAACCTTTTTATAAGGATAAGAAAGGGTAGGTAAGAGGTTTTGAAAAAAAAGTTAATGGGATGAGAGTTCAGAGGTGATTTTCCTACTACTTCTTTATCTGTTGATCAACAATTCTTTATCTGCAACTTGGACATTCCCTTCCTGAGATACAATGGCTCAGATGCTATCTCCTCACTTGTAGATCCTTGGGACAGAAAGATGGAATTTGTTGTTGACCTCCTGGAGTCACATAGGTCATGCATCCCAATTTCTGGAGTAACAGCTTTCCACATGCATTAATCACTTGAGCCAGTCAGCTATAACTGAAACTAAAATCATTAACTCTTCAGTTCCCCTATCAAAATCTCCTATTTACTACAAAAATTTTTTAGAACGTGAGGCCAAAGAATCTCCATTTCAACAAATTCTTCAATACTTATTACCCAAAGGAAAGTGTAAAGATTACTGGTAGAAATCAGTCTGGGTACTTTTTTCTCATTTTATCTTGAGTTTCTAGCACAGTATCTGATGCATACTGAACTCTGATAAATGTATAATTAAATGATTAAATGAATGAATATGTTACATAATCTTCAGAATTATTATTATCATCTACAAAATTGCTTCTTTAATTTTAAGGTGGAAGAGTAATATTTTTAAAAGAATATACATAGATTGAACAATTTCTAAATTATCTTGCAGCTGAAATTTGCTTATATGTATATATAATTCATGTAAAAAAATCTTCAGGATAGTGCAATTTGATAAAAGAGATAGCAAAGCAATACTGTGAATAAGATCATCATCTCCCAACATATTCCCCACCCTGCTGGGAAATTTAGAGCACAGTCATAGAGTAACCTCAGATTGATGCATTTACTAGCAAACACTTTGGTCAAAAATAATTTTATGATGAAGCTAGAGATATGAATGCAATTTGAAAATCCTAATGTAATGGATAAACAAGGGATTTTTATTAGAGTTGGAAGAAGCTTTTCAGCTTGAGTCCCTTCTTTAATTCCCCTCATTCAGAAAAGCACTGATGCTGCTCAGATCCCCTTTCAAGATAGAACTTGCTATTTAATTGCAAGGAAAGCAATTGCAAGTTAGTTGACAGCTTCCAACTACAGCACGTTTAGTATCCACCATAGCATTTAAGAGTCAATGCCATACACTTCCTAGGAAGCTCCCAGCCGATGGCTAAGCATGGCAAAGCACTAAAAGCAGCTTGAGTATTTGCAAGCAACTTGTGACCTCTATAATGGGCAATATGATTTGGAACACTCTATTGGTTTGGCTGAGACTTTGTCAAATCTGAAATGCAGTCTGAGACTCTTCCTAGGCAATTTTCCTCTCTGTCCTCTTTCCTTACACAGGTGTTAGATTTGCTTCACAGACTGAAAGTTTTCCCTGCTCAGTCTTACTTCCTTTTACTTTATCCTTCACAGGCATTATCTCCTCCTTCCCTAAAACAAACCAACAAAAACACCTCTTCTACACTCGACTTGTTCTCAGTGTCTGCTTCCTGAAGCACCCAAACTGACACTCCCCTACCTGAAATATGTCATTTTATCTCTCTCTCTAGTTTATCAAGCCTTACAGTAGTTTTTGAATTCTGGTCAATGCTGAGCCTCCTTAATGTCTGTGAGGCATGTGCAGTTCATAGGACCTTTTGCTCAGGAGGGTCCATTAACTTGATTTAATATTCTTCTGTTGCCATCTTAAAACTCTTAATAATTTCTATACCAGGGGGCTTCACATTTTTGTTTTGTACTAGCCCCAAACTATGTAGCCAGTTCTTTCTACTTTAAAAATATTCTATAAGATTAAAAATTGTGTTTACTACTTTTTTATGAATACCTTAGTTCTTCAAAACATTTGTTTCCTGTTGGTTGCTGATATTGGCACTTACTTTGCATTTAAGTTATGTCCTTCTTTCCATTTTGTACCTTAATTGGGTGGGGTGTGTGCGTGTCTTCTTCCCTAATCAGAATGTGTTCTCTGAGGTCACATTTGAGCCTCCTTATTATTGCATGCAAAACTGCCAAGTAGACATTTAGAAATATCTGGAAATATTTTCTGAGTAATTGACACAAAACCCCATTAACATGAAAGGAGAGGCCACAGATTTAAGAGGTGCAAGCTCAGATGTGTGAACAAAGTAAAGCCTAATGTTTTAGACTCTTCCATTCTTTCTCTCTACCTCATGAGTTGTGGGGGAAACCTGTTCTCCAACTAAAACTCAGTTTCTTCTAATTTAAACACTCTCAGTTCTGTTTAAAACAGCTCATTCGAGATAAATTCTCAAGGAGAGACAAAGAATTTTGTCTCTCCTTTTGTTTACTTTGATCTTATGAAGGTACAAGAACAGCCCTAATAAACCTAAATAAGAACAACTACACAGATTGTTGTTATGAACCAGGTTTACTAATCATTTCATAGTTAAAATCTCATTTGTTCTTCATAAAAAGTCTGTGAAGGTGGTACTAGTGCTGATCACTTGGTTTACAAAAGTCAAACAATTAGCGAACAGAGTTGGAGTGCTGCAACCTGAGTCTAATTGCCCCAAGACCCAGGCAATTAATGAGTACACTTTTACATCAGACATGAATGTTTACTTGATATTTCTTTAGCAAAACATCCAGCTTTCTCCACAGATATGTTCCTTTCTAAACACAACTGGGGAAAAGACATCTTGAAGCTTCCCATTGGAGTACACATGGGTGAGACCACAAGACAAATTTCAATTAGGAAATTTGTTTAAAAGGCATTAATTAATTGGGCATTAATTAATTTCCTACTTTCAGACCATCAAAAACATGACATTTTCCCTTGTGCTTCAAATTACCTGAGAGACTTTCTGTGAAGGCAGACCTAACCTACGCAAATGACCACAGTCCTGAGGGCTCCCAAAGCTGAAAGGCAAAGATGGCTGAAATTCAAAGCAGACAATAAAGAATGTGCTGCAGGAAGCTTTCAAAGTGCAAATTAACTCATTTATTATGTCTGTGATAATCAAAGTAGCATGTTTAGCCTTGTATAACATTTCTCATGTTTTCTATAAACCACAGTTCAGCATCTTTTTGGAGGAGTAAAACTAAAAGTCATTTTTAATACTGAAACGCGTTTTGGTTGAGCCTTGAAACTGTTTTATTGGGCCTTGCAACTTGGCAGCTAGTCTCTTCAATTATACTTTTTAAGTAGGACAAGACTGAAAAAAGCCCTTCATGCAAACCCTTCATGCTGAGGCCTTCAATGGGATTGGATATGCTGCGGTATCTCACCAAGGCACATTTCCTTAAACAAAAGTGTGTTTTTGCAAATGGTTACTTTTGGTCACTTAGTGCTACCAACAAACAATTACATTCTCTTTTCTGGTTCCTATAGTCCAGCTATCCAAAATTAAATTAGAATATGCACAGTTTTGTAAGGAGAACAGACGATTTAAACAGACAATGGTAACTAATCATTTCTTCTTAAAAACATGCTGTGGTCGACACATACCAAGTGACACCTCAGCAAAAGTGTTTTGAATGTCATAATTTTTCATTTCATTGTTATATAAAGAATCCCCAAATTGAATTGTTTCTTTTTTATACAATAGGGGAAAATAGTGGCTCTCCTTTTCTTGGATTACAAAATGTCTTTCAATACGCTAAAGCAACACTTTCATAGTTTGAGTAAGTATAGGTTCTTTTTGCCTCTGTCTTCCCACTTCCTCCAAGGTACAATCAAAGATACTTTCTATGTGCAGACTTAATCTTATCTAGTATGTAGAGTATGGAATTGACTATGTTGCAGGTTAAAATTTGTCAAATATCAGCAATGTCACATGGTTCAACCTACAAGTATTCAAGTTCCTCTTGAACAACCCAGTCCATCGTGTTCCTGGGTTGAGCTCTGTGCAGATGTGTGCCCAACAAGTCAGGCTTAGTCACCTGGGCATCATTCTCCAGTGATTCTGAGTTTCAGTTTTCTCAAATTCTTCACTTATGCCTTTTAGTTCCTTCCTTAATTGTATCTCCTACATTTTAAATTGTACTTAATAGCAGGCTTAATGCATTTGCTAGAGATCCACAGGTGCCCCAGATTTTTGCCAAAACCAACAAATAGAGTTTTTATAAAGTGAGTAGCCATTTTTTTTATGACAGTCCCTTGAACTACAAATTGGATCCAAAATTTAGCTTGACATTTTTGACTAATTTGTAAAGTTCTATTAAAAATCAAATAAGAAGCAACAATCAGGTTGAAACAGGGATTGTATTCAGTGGATTTCAAAGAATCAGTTAATTCTAATTTTTTTATAACATCGCATTATCCTAACATATTATTTGAATTATATGTCCCTGAACAAGAAATCCACTAGTTAATTGAGATAACTTTCATAAAGTTATCAAAACTTCTTAACAGTGAAGGGGAATGGGAAAGTGAGTCTATATACAACTTGTCTCTGTCCTAACAACTTCCATGGTCACATGATTTTAGAGTCTGACAGCATTTAAGTTTCTGAAAAAAAATCTAAAGAAACATGACTTTTTGCCCCAACTTCCATTGTTTTGATCATTTACACAGTCTCTCTCTTTTATTGTTTTCTTCATCTAATTTTTTTTATTCTTTCACCACAGTCTCCACCTCTTCTTTCTGAATGTGTTCCCTATGTCTTCTTCCCTTTAGTTTTAATGGTTAGTGTTCAGCAAAATGGAATAAATGTTGGGAAGCACTGAGAAACCAATTCCATAGCATTTCTGAGTTAGAAGCAATACTCACAATTTATATTTTGTTTTATTACTATTCATGATGCAAAATAAGAAACAGCCAACCCCTCTAAAAAGTACTTTAAGAAAAAATAGCCCAAATTTAGTGGGCAAAATTTTATCCCTTATTTGCTCTTGAAAATTTTCCTCAAAGTTAAGTTTAATACCACAGTCTTCTTTTGATTCTGCCCCGGAGTGGTGGAAGGTTTGTGTAAAGAGCATGGATCTGAGTGTAAGTCCTGAGTCTTCCCCTTCCTAGTTAATTAACTGTGACATGCAACCTTCTCTGAATGGACAGTGCAAGCCTAGGAACATTTTTTATGAATATTAAGTGAGATAACAGAGAGATGGTTCCCCAAAATCTAGATGCTGAATACATGTTCATTTTCCTCACCCCTAGGCAATCAACTTGTTTGAATTAGTGTCACTGATAGGTTTATAACAATTAAGGAGGAAATAAGAGCTATTGATTTATTTACTTAATTTGTACGAGTTATATAACTTTGACTTTATGATTGCAGATATAAATTGGATTACTTCGATATGGCTTTAGAACCCACCATCATGTTACTCATCATATCTCTCATTTTATGTAAACTGAATTGTAGTGTTGAGAAGGTAAATGTTATCATGATTTATTAGTGTAGAGAGTGGGTCAAAGTGGTTACACATTACGGCTGGTGATTGACAAGCTGAATCCAAAAGCCAGGTCTCTTAACTTTTATTTAAATCTTGTTTCTAATGTATAACACATAATTAAAAATTAGAAACAACGCTTATCATAAGATATGGTGGATGGCATTGTTTCATGGTTGTCAACATGTCAATAACTATGCGCATGAACTCTAGATCCAGAGTGTGCAAGTCCCAGCTCAGCCATTTACCAACTGAGTAAACTTGGATAATTAACTTCTGTTTTTGTTAGAAAGAATTATAAGAACAAATTTAATGGTGAACAATGAAAATTCATTACATATGAGCTATAATCGGATATTTTATTTTTAATTACTATCTCAATGATAGATCTATATTAGCCACATTTCACAGATGAGGAAATTTATGCTCAAATAGTAAAAAAAGAATCCATTTAAGTTAATGCAACTTACACATTATAAAATGTGTAAATGCAAATCTGTCTTCAAAGCCTTTGTGCTTTCATTATATCACATGAGTCACTTAGAGTTAATCTAGTATTTTACTTTTCACAACAGCAAACTAGCGACAAGGGAGAATACCTGTGAGTCCTAGAAATTATGTCTAGTTAGTTATAGGCATAAACTAGGGTCCAGGATTCCCAAATCAGAGTTCAGTGTTTACATGAAACCAGGCTATGGCCTAAATAAGTGGGATTTTTTTTTGTTTGTGTTAGTTGTTCATGATCTTATGTTATTGTCACTGTTTTATTTATTCAAAACTTATTGAAGAAAATAAGGACAGAGAAACCCTTTTTAAAATTAATGAGGCATCTGTTCTCTATATCTACAAATCCTACTAAAATGTCAGGCAGACTGATATGTAATTCCTAAAAGCCAACTAATTACAGTGCATTTGCAAAAATGACCTGTTCTTTCCTGCTTATTTTCTGCGTGGTACATTAATGTCCAAAATAATACAGTAGTAAATATAGATAGCACAGCACAACAACACTGGGGTAATGTGTTGGTATAACCCGTGCCAGAGGTGCTAGCAGAGCAATTACAGAGCTCACATAGTTTTAAAATGATATCAAAAGGTCAACCAAGCTTTTATTTCAGTAAATATCATTTTATGATATGTCTTTTTAGAGCAAGTATCCAAAACTTTAATACTAGAAAGGTCAGTCCAAAGTCAATATTTAAATTTTAGTAAACATACAATATACACACATATCACTAAGCTACACATAAGTAAGAACTGTAAATTACTGTAATGCGGAGTGTAACTTTCAAAATAGTAGATTTTCTGATCTTCTCCTTGAAGAGATAACATTAGCTATGAGAGAAAAGATTGTAGATGAGAAGAAAATGCTTCTTCTCTCAACATTAAGAGGTACGGTGTGACTTGTATCATTGCTTTCCCATCCTAGGATGAGCACCCAGTGATCAGCTGGCTCACAAGATAGATTATGGATAACTCTGAAAAAATTGTGGCCTCTTAGCCATTGGAGAAATAACAAAAAGTAAACACAAATTAAAAAATCAAATAATAAAGAAATGTTTTAAATATTAATATATTTGGGGGTCCATGGAAGCATGTTTTTTAAGTACTTTTATTGATTATGCTATTACAGTTTTCCCAATTTTTCTCCCTTTATCACCCCTCTGGCCTGTCCCCAATCCTCCAGCATCCCCCTCCTTAGCTCATGTCCACGGGTTGTACATATAAGTTCTTTGAATCCTCTGTTTCATTTTTTATCTCTCCTTGTCTATTTTATGCCTACCAATTATGCTTCTTCTTCCCTGTACCTTTTCCCCTCTATTCCTCCCTTCCTCCTCCCCACTGAAATCCCTCCATGTGGTGTCCATTTCTCTGAGTCTCTTTCTGTTCTGGTTGTTTGCTTAGTTTTTTGTTCTCATTGTTTTTCTTTTCTTTTAGGTTCACTTGTTGATAGTCGCCAGTTTGTTGTCATTTTACTGTTCATAGTTTTTATCACCTTCTTTTTCTTAGATAAGTCTGTTTAACATTTCATATAATAAGGGCTTGGTGATGATGAACTCCTTTAACTTGACCTTATCTGGGAAGCACTTTATCTGCCCTTCCATTCTAAATGAAACTTTTGCTGGATAGAGCAATCTTAGATGTAGGTCCTTGCCTTTCATGACGTGGAGTACTTCTCTCCAGCCCCTTCTTGACTGCAAGGTTTCTTTTGAGAAATCAGCTGAGACTCTAATAGGAACTCCTTTGTAGGTAATGCTTTCCTTTCTTCTTGCTTCTTTTAGGGTTCTCTCTTTATCTTTGATCTTGGGTAACTTAATGATGATGTGCCTTGGTATGTTCCTCTTTGGGTCCAATTTCTTTGGGACTCTCTGGGCTTCCTGGATTTCCTGGAAGTCTATTTTCATTGCCAGATTGGGGAAGTTTTCCTCATTATTTGTTCAAGTAAGTTTTCAATTTCTTGCTCTTGTTCTTCACCTTCTGGCACCCCTATAATTTGGATATTGGAACATTTCAGGTTGTCCCAGAAGTTTGTAAGAGTCTCTTCACTTTTTTGAATTCTTGTTTCTTCATTCTGTTGCAGTTGAATGTTTACTTCTTCCTTTTGTTCCAAATCGTTGCTTTGAGTGCTGGTTTCCTTCCTGTCACTGTTGGTTCCCTGAATATTTTGCTCTAGTTCCTTTTGGGTATCTTTCTTTTCTTTTTCTTTTTCTTTTTTTTTTTTTTTCTGATCAAGCTCAGTCAGATCTGTGAGCATTTTGATTACCAGGGCTTTAAATTCTCCACCAGATAGGTGGCTATCTCCTCATTGCTTAGTTCTCTTCCTGAAGTTTTGCTCTGTTCTTTCATTGGGTCCTATTTCTTTGTCTTGGCATAGCTGATAGGTTGTAAGGGGGCGGGGCCTTAGATATTCACCCAGGCAGTGCAACCCTCCTTGCTGTGCTGTACCGCTGCCTGTGGGGGAGGGGCTGGAGGGGGGATGGTGCAGCTCCCCTGCTCATCTCTAGCCCACTCTCCAACGAACACTCTCTTGTGTGAGACTGGGGTTTCTCCCACTGTGGCAACCCTTGCCATAGTCCACAGTCAGCTCTGAGTCTCAGTTTCACCTTCAGCTAGCCCTGCCCGCCCAGTCCACCTCCTTGCCTCGGTTTTTCTGAGCTGCCCTGACCACACAGTCTGGTTGTTCTGATTGTTTTTTTCTTTAATTCCTTGATTGTCAGAATTCCATACAGTTTGCTTTTCTGGCGCTTCTGGCTCTTAATTGATTTCAGATTGGTTGTTATCCTCCTTATGGTTGTGCAAGGAAGCAAAGGGTTTCTACCTATGCTTCCATCTTGGCCGGCACTCCCTTATTAATTATTTTATTTGCCAGAAATAGTCTCTGTCCAATTATTCTGCACTTGCTTCATTCTTTCTGTTTATAGCCACACCATCTTCACAGTCAAGCACTGCACAATCTACATTCAGGGACGGAATCTTCTTTATTTTTTTGTAATCACTTCCAAGTACGTAGAGCACTGCTCTCTGAGGAATGTACATGTGATTGGATGAGGAACTATAGCCAAGCCTGGGCACATCAGCTGCCAGAGATGTTTCCATGGGTTCCGACAGAGGGAGGGCAGAGCAGACTACAGCCATGTGAGAAAAGTCAGGGTTGGTGGCTCTGGGGAGAGAGCTGAAGAGTCAGCAGCCAGGATCCTTGTGTTCAATCATTCCCCATAATGCAGAAGCCTGGAAGCATATGTTAATAAAGCTTGTAATGAAGAAAAAGCATGTAATCATTATCTTCTTCACATATTATTAGCCTGTAAAATGTGTCATTGAAAGAATGTCCATTGATATTCTAAGCTGTAGACCTAGACTCTGTTACATGTGTGGTACTTGCGATATATGGATATTCATTTCACTATTATTGGACATTTGAATAAAAACAAAAATAGACACATAAGTGGTGCTTATCTCATGAATATGTTACTGTACAGACACATGGGTTTCTGCTGCTGTGCCATAAACTCCAGAGGCAGAGGTTTAGTGAAAAAGTTTTTTATTTAAAAGGCTATACAATTTTGGAAGAATAACAGGCTTCTACCTCAAAGCCCATTCCCTTTAAAACACCCAAAGACAAATAACCCCTTCAACTTCTGCCAAATCAGTTCAAGACTGTGCCTGGAATCCCTTCTCCTATTTAAAAATACCATCCTTTGTGATAATCAAGTGGCTGCAGCATGATCATCCAGGTGGCTTAGCAGGCTCCCCATCACTCTGCCTTCAGGCATCACTCTCAAGTCTACGTACGCCTGTGGGGCAGGGCCCAACAGTACAGTTCCAATAGCCAGCATTGTAGCCTTGCGGGGAGGGGCCTGGATCCTGCTGCCTGGCCACTTGGTCTCCAGGGCCCACCAACCCAGAAACACTCAAGGCTCCAACTGGGTCCCTAAGAGGAAAGAAAGGGAGCGAGTCTCCACACATGATACATTTTAAAGTCCGGTCCCAAAATCCTACGCTTGCCAGAAGCCAGTAAGAGGACTTTTCCTCTGTTTAAACATCTCACTTGCCAGCCAGGCTCATGTGTCTTTGTAAACTTCCTTCTGCTGCGTTGCCATGCTGCTGGATTCCTGGGCAACGCATGCAAGCACTAGGTTGTTTACTGCTGCCTGCGGCAGCCTCTTCTTCCTACAGCCCCTCCCTTCTCTAGGAAGTGCAGCCTCTAATGCCAGATCAGGGTTCCCCCATGCTCCAGCAATCTAGCCAGACCAACAAATATGTATGTAAGATAACATGCAGTGCACACAGTACTGAGAGCTCGTGGTATTACAGTGACAACATGGCCAAAGATAAAAGACAGAATAATAGGAGAGGAAAAAAACAAGTTTAATAACACATATACCTCCTGTTTACATGGGAGAGATCCAGAAACACCGATTAACTCCATGTAATGGTCCAAGCCATCACCTGAAATACCATCTCCAGTTTATGACAAAAGAAGCTTTTGGAAGGTGGAGAGCAAGTTAAGAGGTTTTCAGGCAAAGTAGAGTAAAGGAGGGTTAGGGTCATTATGTAGATTTAAGAGTCTCTGGAGATTTAGTTACCCTTCCCTTTGTGGTACAAAGAGGGAGACTCCCTTACAAATTGAGATTTTTTCTTACAAATGTAAATATCTCTTACAAAAAGGTAACTTCTACCAGGTTTTCCAACTTTTCCTATGTCTGCTGTTTCTTAAAAATAAAGAGCTTGGGATAATTCTTAATCCAAAGAAGCACATTTTGGGGTGGAAGTTCTGCTCCCCTTCATATGCATGCATGGGATCCATGGCGATTGTTAGACTTGTAACACACACTTTCAAAATAACAAGACGCAGCTTCCAACATTTAAAACTATAAAGTTTGTTTGGTCATATCCAAGCTCATAAACATGCATTACCCAGAAGAATATGAATGTCTTTTGAGGGAAATCATACAAATAGAATCAGTCAATAAACATTGATCGGTGTTTTTGATATTCAAAGTAATGTGCTAGGTAATGTTTCTGAATAGTGTTAAAGAGAGAGGAAAAAAAAAAAAACAGACCTAAAATGGCATCATTTGTGCTACAGTTTATGATGGCAAACCTAAGTTTAATACCTGACATTACTGCTGTTTGAACCTCTCCCAGAAACATAATCTTTTTTATTAATATTTTTATTGATTATGCTATTAAAGTTTTCCCAATTTTTCTTCCTCTATTCCCCCTCTGTCCTGCCCCCCCAACCCTCCAGGATTCCCCCCCTTAGTTCATGTCCATGGGTTGTACATACAAGTTCTTTGAGTCCTCTGTTTCCTATACCATTTTTTATCTCTCCCCATCTACCTTATGCCTACTAACCATGCTGCTTCTTCCCTGTACCTTTTCCCCCTGTTCCTCCAACTGAAATCCCTCCATGTGATGTCCATTTCTCTGATTCTGTTCCTGCTCTGATTGTTTGCTTAGTTTTTTGTTTTCATTGTTTTTCTTTTCTTTTAGGTTCACTTGTTGATAGTCGCCATTTTCTTGTCATTTTACTGTTCATAGTTTTTATCACCTTCTTTTTCTTAGATAAGTCTGTTTAACATTTCATATAATAAGGGCTTGGTGATGATGAACTCCTTTAACTTGACCTTATCTGGGAAGCACTTTATCTGCCCTTCCATTCTAAATGAAACTTTTGCTGGATAGAGCAATCTTGGATGTAGGTCCTTGCCCTTCATGATGTGGAATATTTCTTTCCAGCCCCTTCTTGACTGCAAGGTTTCTTTTGAGAAATCAGCTGAGACTCTAATAGGAACTCCTTTGTAGGTAATGCTTTCCTTTCCTCTTGCTTCTTTTAGGGTTCTCTCTTTATCTTTGATCTTGGGTAACTTATTGATGATGTGCCTTGGTATGTTCCTCTTTGGGTCCAATTTCTTTGGGACTCTCTGGGATTCCTGGACTTCCTGGACTTCCTGGAAGTCTATTTCCACTGCCAAATTGGGGAAGTTTTCCTTCATTATTTGTTCAAGTAAGTTTTCAATTTCTTGCTGTTGTTCTTCTCCTTCTGGCACCCTATAATTCGGATTTTGGAATGTTTCAGGTTGTCCCAGAAGTTTGTAAGAGTCTCCTCACTTTTTTGAATTCTTGTTTCTTCATTTTGATGGATGTTTATTTCTTCCTTTTGTTCCAAATCATTGCTTTGAGTCCTGGTTTCCTTCCTGTCACTGTTGGTTCCCTGAACATTCTGCTTTATCTCACTTTGGGTATCCTTCATTTGATTTTTTGTTTGTTTGTTTGTTTTCCATTTTCAACAAAGCTCAATCAGTTCTGTGAGCATGTTGATTATCAGGGCTTTGAATTCTCCATCAGATAGGTTGGCAATGTCCTCTTCACTTAGCTCTCTTTCTGAGGCTTTACTCTGTTCTTTCATTTTGGACCTATTTCTTTGTCTTGGTGTATCTGATAGGTTGTAAGGGGCAGGGCCTTAGATATTCACCCAGGCAGGGCAACCCTCTTTGCTGTGCTATACCACCGCCTGTGGGGGAGGGGCTGAGGGGGGACAGTGCAGCCCCCCTGCTCATCTCTAGCTCACTTTCCAACAAACTCTCAACTCTCATGTGAGACTGGGGGTTTCTCCCACTGTGGCAACTGCCACAGTCCACAGTAAACTCTGAGTCTCAGTTTCCTCTTAAGTCAGCCGTTCCTGCATAGCCTGCTGCCTCACCACAGCCAGCCCTGCCCCACAGTCCTATGCCTTACCTCGTTTTCTCTCTGTCCACTGCCTTACCGGTCTGGTTGCTCTCTTTGACTCTTTCTCTAATTCCATGGTTGTTGGAGTTCCATATAGTTTGATTTTCTGGCACTTCTGGTTGTTTATTGATTTTAGATTGGTTGTTTTTCTCCTTTTCATTGTGTGAGGAAGTGAAGGGTTTCTACCTACTCCTCCATCTTGGCCAGAACTCTCCCAGAAACATAATCTTAATCAAGCAGTCTGAAAATTTCTGGTCAACACCAATATGGTAATCACTCACATGGGCCCTCCCCCTTCCTCATAAAAACATGAGGTAATCTGCATGATAAAATCCCTTGACATTCCCTTCCATGCCAAAGATGCCCCAGTCTAAAAATAATTCTTTTCTTTTGCTAGTCGCTCTCCTGTCCCACCGTTCTTCCTATAAAGACCTTCCATTTTGTACAATGCCTCTGAGCTTCCTTCTAGTTCCTAGGTAGAATTAGTAAACTGCTTAATAAAGCCAATCCATGCTTAAATTTGCTTGGTTGAATTTTGTTCTTTAACAATAGTAATGTGTTTCATTCTTTCCTCTTGAGGATCTACCAGTCCTTTGGGAAGAACAATACATACATTAAAAGTAGGGTTGAGGGAAACCATGGGCAGCAGCCAGAAGTCCTATCGCTAGATCCTCTAAGTAACAGAAAATGCTGTGGACATTAGAATTAGACTCAAATGTTTAGTTTTAGACTTCCAAACCATAGGGGTATATACAATGCGTGTGGGGTATTCCGGTGGTTGAGATGGTCTATAAAATTCTTGCTGCTATAAAAATTATCACAAACTCACAAACAATACAAATGTATCTTCTCATAGTTATAGATATCAGAAGTCCAAAATGGGTCTTATGGGCTAAAATCAACATTGACAGAGCTACTTCCTTCTTGAGACTCTAAAGGAGAATCCACTTTATTGTCTATTTCAGCTTCCAGATGCTGCCTGCATTCTCTAGCCTGTCCCTTCCTGATGCAGGGTGCAGCCAGGAGGGGGGGGGGGCCCAAAATAGGGATTTGGAATGGGCCCAGAACTCACAGTGTCCAGGAAATATTAGAGGGACATATAAGATGTCCTCACCCCTTCCCCCACAGGTATGAGTTGGGGGAAGGGACACATGGAGCAGGGACATGCAGAGCTGCTAATCCATGGCATGGTCCTTTAACATATCTATAGCCTTTGGCTGGTAGCTTAGATGTGT